>JAQPPZ010005154.1:0-29444 GCA_028583015.1 Wollemia nobilis | reverse complement strand
TACATTATAGTAAGAAATGATTCATCAACAAAGTGACCGTTAATACATTATCCTTGATCATTTAGAAGACTAATTCCTTGAATAATACCTATAGAATCTTGAGAAGCTAAAATATAGTAGTAGGCTTAAAAATAAAGCACATATAAAGAGGGAGAAATAGGACACCCTTGCCAAACAAACCTAAAAAGGCCCACTACTTAAAATTTTGAATTATTCATATTGAGAATATCTTAAGCATCTTTGAATAGTATAACAATAGTCTGAATGAAAATTAGCCTAAATCCTAAAGCTTTGATCATAGCAAGAATGAATCTCCATTCAATGTAGTCATAATATTTCTCAAAAATCAATCTTAATAAAAATAAAGTTCTTGTTTGACATACGGGTATAGTCCATGCTCTCCCAGATAGCCAGAATATTGTCAAGGATGTACCTTCCTTGAATAAATCTAGTTTTGTCTGATTTGACTATCAAATGAAGAAGAATCCTAAGGCGAAGAGCCAAATATTTGGTAATGATCTTGTAACTAACATTCAAAAAAGTAATAGACCTCCAATTAGTGATTAAATCTGGGTCCCCTTGATTGGGTATGAATTTGATATTACCCCTATTAATAATTTATCCCAAAGAGCCCACTCAAAGAGCCTCCAAATAAACTTTATGTAGATTAAGATCAACTAAGTTCCAAATACCCTTGTAGAATTCACATGGAAATCCATCTAGACCTTGTATTTTATCATTTTCCATTTGAGACAATGCATCCTCCAGATTTGTAAGGGAGAGTAGGTTATCACACTCTGCTCTTTGAGACTCTGAAACCTTAACTGGTACAACTACCATATAAGTTGTTAGTGCTTGCTCCTACTCAAGGGAATAATATTGAGTAGAAACTAAATTAGTATAGTGCTCGAAAAAAGCATCAATCATCTCAAGATGAGAGGTAAGCCTTAATCCATTGTCTTTAATGACCTTGAATTGAGTAGCTTTCCTAGGAGGGTGAAGCCTTTGAAAAATTCTTTGGTGATCCTATCACCAACTTTAAGCCAATGAAGTCAGGCTTTAATTCAAACTCCCTAAGCCTCATAAATTTTAGCAAGTTTAATTTCATGCCTCAACTTAGAAACATGAGATTGAAGTTTAGGATTAAATGGATAGGCTTAAGCCTGAGAGAAACTTTGGCAATCTCATCATGAAGGATACAATTACAATATCTTTTGAACTGTACCACCTTTTTCTCCAAATTACAAAACAAGATAATTGTACAAAAATGACATCATTCCATAATTCTATCCAACCCAACTCTCCAATGAGGTCTAAGAACTAGATTCTAGACTCTACATATATGAAATACCATTGAAGGGTATTAAAGAAAGGAAGTTTTAAAAAAATATTGTGACTCATAGTGTATCTAAGATAGGGATTTCATCAACACATTGAACATGATGGGTGAATGATCAGAAGTAGTGGTACCAAGAATGGTTTCCACAAAAAGAGCTTAAGCATTTCTCCTATGAAAGAAAAACTGCACATGATCTAAAAACATGGTTCTGTTTAGTCTTCTTAGAATTTGTGTGTCTAGTTTAGAAATTGGACCATGTATACCATGAATTTTTAGGAAAATATTGGGGAGAAAAATAAGAATTAGGGTTTGACAAACCCAATTTATTTTTCATGAAGTACCAAATCTCTCTTTCCCCAGTAGCCCATTGCATGGGAAGTTGTCCTATCTTGTTTGCAGGAATTTTAGTCATATTAATATATCTACACATAACACAAACAATAGATGGTAAAAAAAGGTACACCATCGCCAGAGGCTACAATGCTTCTGAGTTTCATTAGAGGTATATACATTAATAATACCAAAAGACAACCCACCAACCTCAAGTAAAACCCAAACTATGTTATTGGAGGGGTCCACACCCCACGAGACAAAACTATATTTCCACCTAGCTGCCAAAATAATGACAACTCCCCCTCTACTAGGGTAATTATTGGTGGCATAAAAAGAGTAACCTAGCAAAAAAAATGTAAACACATTGTAAAATAAAGTAAAAAATATTAATATATTGAAGATATAGAAAGTCAATATTACCATAAAACCTGAAGTATAAAGTAATCTAATATGAGACCAAGTATTTATGGACTCAGTCTGTCAGTCCTCTAATATTCCATGATAAAAAAATCATGGAGATCGATCAAGACTCATATGTCTGGCTATATCTTTAGCAACATAAATTGTATGTACCACACACAAGCTTACCATGTGATGCATATGTTCCATTAGTGTAGTTGCATCTTCCCTAATATAGTGGGAAATGACTTGAGGGATGAGGTTGGGATTGAATCCCAAGTAGCAGGTGGAAGATGAGAAACCAAGGGACCTCTATCATTGCAGGTCAAATTTCTCCTCATGGGTTGGTTCTGATATGTAGTCATATTGACTAGGTTAGGTATTTCTACTAGTGCCTAAGGATTTATAGTTATAAAAAATATTATAGTGTGTATTGGACCCATAAATCTCTAGGCCCTTCTATTTTGAATGGATTCACTAGGTAAATGTTGAATATGCTTTGAAAAGTAGATGGATAGATATTTTAACTAGAATTTCTATCCAATACATCTTAAAATGGTTGCTTCAAGGTATCATTTTCTAGTGGATTCTCTAAAATTTGGGTTCTTAAACTAAGGGAGTCATAAAAATTTAGGTTCTTCAACTAAGGGAGTCACCAAGTGAAATCTTGTGGTGCTTTAATAAGCAAATGAGTTGAAATATTCACGAAAGTTTTAATTTGGTATCTCTAGTTTGTGAGACTAGTTGTTGTCATGCACAATGGGTGCTTCTTTGATTTTATCTTCAATATTTTATTTAGAATGTGGGATGAACTAAATGGATTCATCCTAATGGTTGTAGCAAGAAAATGTTTGTCATATTTAAATGCCATAGTCACTTGCTACAATAGTTAGATGCACTTGATATTCATGACTAGTGTCAAGTACAATAGTTTAAAATTATAAGGAGAGAAATATGTTACTTAGAGGAAAACCTCCAAGTTTTTTTGCAAGGTTAACTCTTTGTTAAGATGTTATATTGAAGTTGACCATCCTAAACTAGCCTAATCTAATTATATTTTTTAGGTAAAATAGGAAGATATAGATGAGTAGAAAGTAAATAACCAAAAAAGCTATGGTATAGGAGGCAATGAACCAAGATCCTAAGGTCCTTCTATATAATAGTGGAATTAATGAATACATGCATCATTAATCAATAGTGCTAAATTAGCAAGATCTCATCCAAAAATAATATCCACACACAACATATACACATGAGAAACAAGACAAAATATTGAATAGCCATAGTTTTTGTAGACACCAAAATAGCACCAATCCAATTATGTGACTACAAACACTGATTGCATTGACACACACAGCCCCCAGGGCAGCCCCCAGAGGTTAAACAATGGTCCTAACCACTCACACAATAGTTTTGGAAGGTCAGAGGTCAATTTTACACCTTTCATGCACTCTACTCTCTACTCGTTCCACCTAGGGATGATTACAAACTGGTATTCGTTCCACCCAGGGACGATTAGTAGTATTCATTCCAGGGTGGAGCAAATAGTAGGTTTGATGGGTAAAAAGTCAAATATTGACAAATGGCACCTTAGATACACCACTTAACTCTTCCTTCATTGCATGGGAGTGTGAGTGAGCATTTTTGAGTGCTAGAGGCAGTTACAGGGGTAGTCATGGATCCCCTAATCAGGGAGGAATCTTATCCCCCCTGGGAAGGCATGATTGCCAAGTGGCACCTCTACATGCTCATCAAAATATACCATCAGGTCTATTAAATGGTGAGTCTTCTCACCTAAAAAATATATAGAGAAGGGGCATTTTGAACAACGAAGTGCTACCATTTTATATCCTCACACCTTTTGATTTGTGCCTTTCACATCCTTGATCTCTTTTGGAAGGGAGGTCATTGGGTGATTATTGGAAGCACAAATATGGAACCAAAACCTGACATTTGGCCATAACATCCTACCAAATTTTTTGAAAACACCCCACAAGAGGTTTTGGACCCATCCCAAGTAGATTGGTGCTGAAATCGAGCCCCAAATAGGAGCGTCCTGCCCCCAGGCACCCCTCGCACTACTGCAGTCCTAATCGCCCCACCCCAGAGTGATTAGAAATTTGTAATAGATTTCATTTTTGTTATTTTTGCATCTAATTATATGTTTCTTATATAGGTTTCCATTCAAATTTCACATCATTTTGAGCTATTTTTATCATGTTTTTGTTATTTCCCGCTTTTGCTAACATGCAGGTGGCATCATCAAATTCCCAGTGATAGAGGCCAAATTGGAAAAATATGACCTTCTGGGTCTTTCCAAAATACCCCATTTTACCTAACCCACAACTTTACAGGTGATTTGGAGCTCCTCGGATGTGACATTTGGGACAGTTTTTTTTGACATTTTGTTGCAGGTCTAATTGTCCCACCCCGGAGTGATTAGAAATTCATGGAAAATTTTTTAATTGTTCCATTTGCAATGCCATCCTGGTAATGTCCTCATGATTCTGTTAAATTTCCAAATCATTCTGATGCTATTTAGTTATCGTTTTATTTATTTTTTGCATGCACTAATCGTAGGCTTGGGGATTGCATGTTTCATTTTATCTACAAGTGCTACTGACTATTTTCTATTTCCTTGAATGTAGGATCTCAACATTAGAGTAGTAAGGAGTCAAGACTCATCAAATCAAGTGGTGGCGATGTTTGGTCTGCCCATTCTACATGTGGGCACGTGGAAGAAGGAATACCATCTATTGATGTGACAAAGACATATTTAACGCTCCTAGCCCCTGAAAAGTGAGGAGACAGATTGTAACTGGGTTCTAAAGCATATTAATAAAAAGGGATGTACTCCATATTCACTTTTATACCTTGTTTCAATGCACTTATGTTTCTCTCCTTTCATGCATTTCAGTTCGTAGGATTTAGCGTTAAGTTTAGTTGCATTTACATCGCATCTTGGCATTTCCTTTTTGTTTCCGTATCCTTGTGATTTTAGTGGCAATCATGGTGGGACCATGTCCTCTATTTTGAGATCAGAAATCTGATCAAAACTTGTTTGTTTTTTCTTACAGGTACCAAGTTTTCAACCGCTAGACTGTTGTTCGTTCCAATCTGTGACGAGTACAGAGCTGAAATTCATGCCACCCTAGGGTGAATGGGCATTCTTCCCACCCTATGATGAGTACAGCTCTGTTATTCATCCCACATAGGGACAAATAGCTCTCTGTGCAATTTTAGAACATAAACTTCGAGGCATCCTATTTGGGTAGAGAAGAGGTAGAGGTCCTAAACACCTTTTGTCAGTTTTTGTTTTCTATTTTCTGGTTATTTGATTGCTTAGGGAAAGTTTTTACTGCATGTTTGCTTTATTTTATGCAAAATAAAAAGAACCCCACACATTACATGGCAATTTAAACACCAAGGAGTTTTTTGTAAGACCCAGCCCTTGATCAAGACCAACGATGGATTTCATCACCACCTAGGCTTGAATTTTTGCATCCATAACCCCGATCGCTATTGTTGCTAGATGTAAATCCTGATGAAAGCTGACCAAGTGTAGCTAGGGTGATTCCCAGTGCATGAGGATAAGTCTTATATGGTAGGTGTCAAAAATAGGGTGATCCCCTTTTGTATCGCCTATGTTCCACGTACCATTCTACTATCGCGTACCAATAGTTTTCCTCACGTAAGGGTGGGTATATTGAGAGGTTTGGTATAATGGCCTAGAAATGGTATATCAAAGGGGAAACCATTTTTGGGAGTCATAAGAGCCATCATATTGCATTTTATACAAAATATTCTTTACAAAACCGTCAAAAAAAAATCAAAACACACTAAACCAGATTTAGGGCACACCTTTAATCTATAAACGAGATAATCACTGCTTTGATTTTGTGGTTCCCTCTATTTAGTGTAGAATAAAAATCATAAAAAGAAATAAAAATCTATGCATCTTGTAGGGAGAAACCACCATGGTGTACACCCGTAGCCAAGCCCAATCAAGGGTGAAAGCTATGGAGAGTGTACAAGGGGGCACAAGTCACCTCCGCTACAGCCCCAAGGACTTGGTCATTCCACCTTGGTGGCTTGATCCATGAGATAGTCCGCATCATACCTTGATAGAATGGGACTATAGATGCACCCCTTCAAGGGGCACACCCACCTAGCATAGACCCTTTTAGGAGGATTCTCTACATGTGGCACTCAATAGATATGAGAAAGCTCCCTTAGACACTCGCTATGAGTGGCCATCATGCGATGAAGTGCTAGGATAGCACAGGGTCCAGTGGGAGGGGCCACATGATTACATCATCCCTCCTTTACCCCCTCTTATTGTCAAAAAAATAGGACAAATCCATAGCACAAGGCTCTTCTAGCAGGGTGAGCCAACTCTGCTCACCCCTTTCACATTTATGAAAGGGAAAATGAGGAAGACCACTACATTCCTCAAGAGAAATATACAGCACAGGAGCAATGCGCCTTCACACCTACTATTTATCAGGGTCACCCATTGAGTCCAAAACCTCAGGTGAATGTCTCTAACCTCGATAGAGGGAAGCGACCTATAGAAATATTGGATCACCATGACCGAGACAGATGTGTAGGAGAGGCATCTAGGCCTCCTAGATTCAATATGGTAGAGTAGATCAACCTGGAATTTACCAGACATACCGTCTACAAAGCACAGATCATGTAGCTTGAACAAGACCAACAACAACTAGAGCATTTATATCGCCTTAGCAAAGAGTGCATTCAGTGCCAAACAGATGAGCTGCTCCACAACACTATTCCTGAGAGGGTTCCAACCCCTCAAACACAAAGGGTAGAAAGGTATGAGAGGCATAACCCCTTAGTGCAAGATATGTCTCCAAGACCTTACCAAGTGCTACCTCTAAGACCCCCTAGACCTGAGCGGGAGGCCACTTCCAGGAACAATGATGGGTACCCTCCGTGGGTGCCCACCCATGGTCATGGGTCTCACCTGAAAACTCCTCAAGAAGCTTATGAGGAGTATGATCAAGAATAAGAGCGGGCGAAAACTCCTTACCAAGGTAGAGGGAGCGCTATTTGGCCACCCCTCTATAGGCCTCAAGTTCCCTGTAACCCACAATGGGAACAAAATAAGGAGGAAGAGATTAAATCTTCTAATGCATATAAAGCACTGCTAGAGTGCTTGGAGTCTATGGAGACCAAGACTTCTGGGCCCCAAAAGCCCACTTTACACCAACTCTGTAGTCATCCTATGCATCCGTCAGAGCCGGCACCCCCTTACCCTGAACACTTTAAACTGCCTCAGTTGGCAATATTTAGAGGGGAGGAAGATGCCCAAGAGCATGTGACTAGATTCCTAAGCCAATGCTTTGTCATTTAGGACAATGATGCTTTGCTGCAAAGAACATTCATCACCACGTTTGTATGCCCTACCTTGGATTGGTTCACTTAATTGCCAAAGAACAACATTAGTAACTTAGATCAGCTAGTGGATGCGTTCCTCAAATGCTTCACCTTCAACACCAAGAAGAAGGCGTCACTAAGCAACCTAGCCAACCTCATGCAATATGAAGAAGAAACCATGGTGGCCTATGGGAACTGGTGGAGGACTTTGCTTTCAAAGCTACCCTACCTCCCTCTTATGTCTGACCTCACCCAAATGTTCTCAAAGAGCTGTTTGAGATCGATCTTCATGCTATTATAGCTACAATAATATGCTACTTTAGAGGAATCTTTGGCACAAGCCAGAATCATTAAGGAGATCAAGATTCAGGATGGCGAGATAGCCAAGCCAAAGAAGAAAGGATGGTCTAAAAAACCAAAATAGGGACCATGCAATAGAAACCCGTTGTGGTCAATCAGGTTGCTATAAATGTCTCTAAGCCTGCATAATCAATACAGCCCCAAAAGGCTAACTATCAGGTGGTGCCTCTTAACAGTTATGACAAAGAAAATTAGAGGTAAGAACAAAATCAGTAGCATCACCCTAGGCAACAATTCACACCTTACATAGAGTCCAGAGACTCCCTGTTTGACTGCTTGTCAACGAAAAATTTGATCAACCTGCCCGAGAGTCAACCCATAGACCCCAATGCACCAAAGCCTAAGGGCTACAGGGAAGACTTGTATTGTAGGTTCCATAGACGGAAGGGACATGACCTTAATGCATGTTGGAAGTTTAAAGGCTTGGTGCAAGACCTAATAGATAATAAGACATTAGCGGTGGATAATCCCGTGGCACCAAGAAACCCAAATGGAGGTCTTTAAGGACCCCTTGCCTACCCATGATGTGCAGGCAAAGACCCTACAAGTCAATGAGGTAACACATGACTTCCCCATGTAGGGGTATGTAGGGATGATCAGTATAGTAACTTGGAACAAGAGGTACCTGAGCACAACTGCCCCCACGATAGCTATAGGAGAGGTGCCAACAACATCACAACCGCAACAACACCTTACACAACCTGCTCTGCCTATACCAATGGCCATAATTTGGACAAAACTCACCCAACATCGACTAGGCTCTCCATCTATGAGCTCATACAACAATCATCGCCCCATTGGTAGGCTCTAATGGAGATACTAAAAGCCATCAAGTTGCAGCCCCATGAAGCAAACTCCTTTAACAAATTTGTGGGACATGTCAAACGATGCACTAAGCCAGTCATCACCTTTCGAGAGGACGAATTGAAATCAGTGACTGGTGACATGGTGGATCCACACCTGCACGTCATCATGTGGGTCAATGGGATTCCGTACAAGAGGGTATTGGTGGACACTGGCTCGTCTAGTAATATCATTACAATAGTGGCCTTGAAGCACCTAAAGTTGCCCGCATCTCACATAGTGGCCTCCACCTATACACTACAAGCATTCAATGATGCAATATGCTCGACAGTTGGCACAATTGTCCTACCCATCCAAGTGGGACAAAAGACTATACCTACATTGTGCCACATCTTGGAGGGTGATATGGCCTATAACATCTTGCTAGTTCGGCCATGGATCATGGACATGAAGTGTGTCCCTTAGATAGCTCATTAGTGCTTAAATTATACATTTGAAAGGCAAGTACATGTAGTCTCAATAGACTTGGAGCCCTTCAAGTATTGCAATACGGTACAACTAATGCCGCAATCAACCCTTTCATCAATGCATTTGGATTTTCAATTGAATCCATCCAAAAAGGGTCTAATTTCATAGACATCCCCATTGAAAAATCCATCAAATCCCTAATCGGGTCCATCTTCATCGTCTGGTCCTTCACCAATGAGGCCACCTACGGTGGCCACATCGAAGGACAAAGGGAAGAAACCCTAGGAAGAGGCACCACCATTAGTCTCAACCATCTCTACTGAGGAGATGCCTAGAATAATGGAAGTCGAGGCTCCTAGTTCACCTGACACGGAGTGGACCTCAAAATAACTTCCATTCCCCCCCCTCAACCGCAAACAATCACTGTTGAGATGGCCAACACGGGCCTGGGGGAGTATCTAGTGCATAAAATTGTAGCAACACCCGCACTGGAATCCATGCAGGACATGGGGAGGCCTCACCTCCCCATAGGAACTATTGTTCCTCTAGGATACCCTCCAAACTAGATGAACTTTGTATATGGGGACCTTGATAATGGCATTGAACCTTACATGCAAGAAGACGAAGATGAAGAGCCCTTTGTTGAAGATGTCAACTATTTTTCCAACCTAGATTTCACTTTGAGATATCTTTGCCAATGCAATTGGCATGGATATGGGTTAGGCAGATATGAGCAAGGAGTGCACGTTCTTTGCCAACCAAGATATCATATGCCATACAAGTTAGGAGTAGGGTTCAACCACCCCCTGCTGCTAGACATCTTGGTAGAGAACATGCAAGGCTTGGGGATAGGTAGTAAGGATGGGTTGGTAGTAGGTCCATATGCCAATCCTAACACAACATATACATTGGGGACATATCTCCCATTATCGAAAACCAACCTTGTGGACCTTCGCAACCCCTTCCCTTTGATGGAGAAAGGAGAAATTTTGAGGTCACCTACAAAGGGGAAATAGATAAGGTCAGGAAGGATATTCAGAAGACGAGTTAGAGTATGAGGTAGCACCATGGGACCCTTTAGAATCGGATAGCAATCATTCACAAGTGACCCCCATTGATGGGGGGGCACAAAATTCACTCATCTCAATACCAGAGATTCTCATTAAACACATTAAAGATTTACAAAAATGGTAGTAGTCTACCAAATAAACTCCTCTACTCCCCCCTTGGAAGAAAAACATGCCCAGATAGGTCCAGAGTGGGCCTCTTGCCTTCAACTCTACAACTCTACCTTGGCAATTTTTTGACCCCTTGTACATGCCTTTGCTTCCCCTTTTAAAACCTCTAGGTTTCTTTCGAGGTCCCGACCCTCTAGGCCATTAATGACCCCCCTAGAAGAATACATCCTTCAAATCTCAAAAGTTGGCTCTTCCTCACCTTTGATGACTGAACCTTCACATATTTTACCTTATCTGGCAACTGCCACTGGGGCAGCCATAGAAACACACATTGATGAGCCGCCTAATCGTCTTTGACCTCTGGACGCAATAGTCGAGTGGCTGCCATGCTCAACAAGATTACCAAGAAAGAAATCATGCTTTAATGAGGCCTTTGACTACCTTGGGAAACATCATCTAGGAACACGTGTCTTTTCCTCCTCACTGCCTTTCTCTTCTTCAGGTCACGATATCGCGACATATTTCCTTTTCGGCTCTTCTTTCTCCTTTTCGGTCGTGAAATCGTGACATGTCATGATATCATGACATCTTTCCTTTTTGTATCCTCCTCACCTCTTAGGTCATGAAATTGTGACATGTCACGATATCATGATATTTTTCCTTTCTGCTTCCTCCTCGCCTCTCGGGTCACGAAATCACGACATGTTGCGATATCGTGACATTTTTTTTTCTTTTTGCTTCCTCCTCGCCTCTCGGGTCGTGAAATCATGACATCTTTGCTCTCTGCTTCCTTCTCACCTCTTTGGGTCACGAAATCGTGACATGTCACGATATCGTGACATCTTTGCTCTATGTTCTCTCTCTCTCTCTCTCTCTATTTTTGGGTCACAAAATCATGACAACTTTGCATTCTACCTTCGCTCTTTGCTTCGGGTCTTGAAATCGTGACATTTCACAATTTCATGATAGTTTCCTTCCTCGCTTTCTTCTTGCCCCTTCGATCGTGATTTCATGACATGTCACAAAATCATAACATTTTATCCTCTGGCCGTCTCCTATATTCTTTCGGTCATGATCTCGTGACATGTCATGATATCATGACACTTTTCTCTATCACGATATCATGATGTCAAGGCAAAAACTTAGAAATTTTCTTGTCGATGCAAGATTGCTCTATTGCCACTAAATGCTCCTACATCAGACAACCAGGGTGCATTGAGAAATGACCTTCACTTCCTCCTCCTTTGGGTTCAAACCCTCTATGCAGCTCCTCTTGCAAGGCCTAAAATTGCTTCTGCAAAGCTCTAAAATCTTCTTCTGGCACCATATTTCTTCCACCACCACCGTTTCTTCATGGAGGCATTCTGCTTGTTTCTCTTACAACCCTTCCATAGATCCTAGTGCAAGCTGCCTCACTTTCGATGATCTACTCACACACTCAGGAAATTTTGCTCTTCCATAGATCCTGGTGCAAACTGCCTCACTTTCGATGATCTTCTTACACACTCAGGAACTCTCGCTCTTCCACATATCCTAGTGCAAACTGCCTCACTTTCGATGATCTGTTTACACACTCAGGAACTTTCGCTCTTCCACAGATCCTGGTGTAAATTATCTCACTTTTGGCGATCTGAATACACACTCAGGAACTCCCGCTCTAATACCACTGATGGGGGGGAACAAAATTCACTCATCTCAATACCAGAGATTCTCATTAAACATATTAAATATTTATAGAAATAGTAGCAATATACCAAATAAACTCCTCCACTCTGCCCCATTGGAAGAAAAACATGCCCAAACAGGTCCAAAGTGGGCCCCTTGCCTTCAACTCTGCAACTCTACCTCGACATTTTTTTGACCCCTTGTACATGCCTTTGCTTCCCATTTTAAAACCTTTGGGTTTCTTTCGAGGTCCCGACCCTCTAGGCCATTAATGACCCCCCTGGAAGAATACATCCTCCGAATCTCAAAATTTGGCTCTTCCTCACCTTCGATGACTGAACCTTCACATATTTTACCTTATCTGGCAACTACCACTGGGTAGCCATGGAAAAACTCATTGATGAGCCGCCTGATCATCTCTGACCTCTAGACACAACATTCAAGTGGCTGCCATGCTCAACAAGCTTACTGAGCAAGAAATCATGCTTTAATGAGGCCTTTGACCACCTCGAAAACACCATTTGGGAATGTGTGTCTTTTCCTCCTCACTGCATTTCTCTTCTTTGGGTCATGATATCGTGACATGTCGTGATATCACGACATCTTTCCTTTTCGACTCTTCTTTCTCCTTTTCGATCACGAAATCATGACATGTCATGATATCACGACATCTTTCCTTTCTGTCTCCTCCTCGCCTCTCGGGTCATGAAATCATGACATGTCACGATATCATGACATTTTTCCTTTCTGCTTCCTCCTCATCTCTCGAGTCACGAAATTGCGACATGTCATGATATCACGACATTTTTTTCTTTTTGCTTCCTCCTCGCCTCTTGGGTCATGAAATCGTGACATGTCGCGATATCATGACATCTTTGCTCTCTGCTTCCTTCTAACCTCTTTGGGTCTCGAAATTATGACATGTCGTGATATTGCGACATCTTTGCTTTCTGCTCTCTCTCTGTTTTTGGGTCATGAAATTGTGACAAATTTACATTCTGCCTTCACTCTCTGCTTTGGGTCATGAAATCATGACATGTCACGATTTCATGATAGTTTCCTTCCTCGCTTTCTTCCTGCTCCTTCGATCACGATTTCACAACATGTCATGAAATCATGACATTTTCTCCTCTGGCCGTCTCCTGTCTTCTCTTGATCGTGATCTCATGACATGTCATGATATCACGACACTTTTCTCTGTCGCGACATCAAGGCAAACACTTAGAAATTTTCTTGTCGATGCAATATTGCTCTACTGCCACTGGATGCTCCTGCATCACCCATGTATGATTATCAAGAAAGCCTCTTGGCAATGTTCCCTTTGGATGCTCCAATCGGGCAAGCACCACACCAAGAAAATCAAGTCCCTTCATAGAGATCGAAAAAACCTCGATGGGGCCAGATCAATTTGCTCAAGAAGGGTGAGCCTCACGTGTCACAAACAGTTATTGGAACCAACAAAGGCCATTGGATCTATGATAGTGATTATGAAGATGAAACTAAGATGGCATATCTCAATAACATATGGAAGATGCAGCAACAATACCCCCTGGATATCGACAAAATTTCGAATAGCTAAACATAGGGCCAAGGCATAGGTGGAACTTAAACCCAACACAATTGGACCAAGTGTTGCATCCACCACTTTGGGCATATAGAGAGCACCTTCTGCCCAGAGACCCTATAGCAATATCAGTGCCGAGGGTAGACCCTATCCTCCTCCCTGCATGTAGGGCTGATCCATTCGTGCCAATACCTCCAGAGCCAGATTTGGAGCACAAAAGTCATCCAAGATGTCTGAGTCACCATACCCATGGTAATGGATACCAAAATAATTTCATCAATATTATTTCCATTGACTTAACCACCCCCATCCACAATCCATCTGATCCAACAATGTCATTATATCTAGACATATATGCCATAGACTAGGATCGCATCAATTCACCACCATCCCCATCAGAGTACTGGCCTTTCGGTGAGATGCTTCATTTCACCCTAGGGCCAACTCAGGATATCTTCCATGTTGAAGAGGAACCCGAGGTTCCCAATGTAGATCTAAACTTAGAAAATGATATCCACTTAATCCCAACTCGACACCAGTTGGAGGACGGATCCCACATGTCGATCGAGGAGATGACTGACGTAGACATCAGCTCTGATCCAATGAATCCACATATTATCAAGCTGGGGGTAAGCCTATCTCCTAAAGAGCAATTCGACTACATTGCCCTTCTCAAAGAGAAGAAGGAGGTTTTTGCATGGTCTTACAAAGACATGTTGGGGCTAGATTCGTAGCTAGTCATGCATAACCTAATGCTTGATCCGACAGTCATTCCAGTTAAGCAAAAACTATGTAAGATGCACCCAACAGTGGCCTTAATGGTCAAAGACAAATTACAAAATTTGTTGGATGCACAGTTTGTCATCTGCATGGATTACCCACCATGGTTGAGATCTAAACAAAGTGAGTCCTAAGGATTATTTCGCATATGCACTGATTGTTGAGATCTAAACAAAGCGAGTCCTAAGGATGATTTCCCATTGCCAAGTATCGATGCATTGGTAGACACTACAACAGGACATGAAATGCTTTCCCTCATGGATGGTTTCTTAGGATATAATCAGATTCTTATCAATCCTAAGGACCAACTAAAAATGGCGTTCACAACGCATTGGGGGAAATTTTGTTATAATGTCATGCCCTTTGGCCTTAAAAATGTTGGTGCCACCTACCAACGTGCCATGACATATATCTTCCATGATCACATGCATAAAACTTTGAAATATTACATGGATGATTTGTTGGCCAAATCTCTTTTGCACATAGATCATCTCGATGACTTAAGCAATATCCTCAATCGCCTCATGGAACATAAAGTCAGACTGAAACCCAAGAAGTGTGTATTTGGTGTCACATCTGGAAAGCTCTTGGGTTTCATAGTTTCAAAGCGAGGCATCGAGGTGGACCCAAACAAAGTCAAGGCAATCCTTGAAATGCTTCCCCCAACTACCATCAAGCATCTTAGGAGCCTACAGGGAAATGTCACGTCAATCAAGCGCTTCATAGCACAACTATCTAACAAGTGTTGACCCATGAATAAATTATTGCATAAAGGGGTAGCATTTCATTGGTATGACGAGTGCTAGTCATTATTTGATGATATTAAACAATTCTTAGCTTTTCCATTAGTATTGGCACCACCTAGACTAGGAGTGTCATTCTACTTATACATCTCAGCTACTAAGGTGGCACTGGGCACCATGCTAGCCTAGAAAAATGAACTACACAAAGAACAGGCTACTTACTATCTTAGTCACACCCTAGTCAGTTATGAACTTAACTATGCATATGTTGAGAAGTTCTGCTTGGTAGTGGTGTTTGCTACCAAAAAGCTATGCCATTACATTTTGAGCAACATGATGTATGTTGTGTCTAAGGAGAATTCATTACGATACATGATGAGTCATACTTATCATAGTAGCCACATGGAAAAATGGATCATGTTGTTGATGGAGTTTGACATTGAGTTCATTGGATAGAAATCCATCAAAGTTCAAGTCATAGATGATCAACTAGCAGAGGCTCCTATCAAAGATGATCAACCTCTGACCATAGAACTACCCAATGATGGAATCTTCCATGTCTCAGAATCACCAGATTCTGATGAGCCTGAGTCACAGGATGGCATAACCCTATTTTTTTATGGTTCTAAATGTGAGCAAGGGGGTGGTGCAGGAATTGTATTCTTCACACCGTAAGGGGCTCCAATGCCTCTATCATTTAAATTAGATTTCTCGTGCACCAACAACAATGCTGAATATGAAGCCTTGCTCATAGGTCTTTAGACAACAATCACCATGAACATCAAATGATTGAACATCTTTGGTGATTCGTTGTTAATTATCAACCAATTCAAAGGGGTATTCCAATATAAATACCCAGTTCTGTAGGCCTACAAAGCCCTTGTGGACAAATTCCTGGCAAAGCTTGAATGGTACGACATCGAGGCACTCCCTCGGTCATCGAATCATTTTGTAGACACTATGGCCTCCTTGGGGTCACTAATCTTGCAAGATATTTTTGGTGATATGACAACCATTCAAGTCAAAACACTATCGCAATCCATGATGGAGCATGCAAGCTCTGAATTAACACCAGGAATCCACCTGATCTAGATTGAACCGTCTCTAAACAAGTTCTCTCGAATCCATGATTATCTGAATCATGCCAATTGGGGGTCCTTGTTCTCCCCTACTCCCCTTAATAGCAACACAACGCTATTCTTACAAGTTCTTTCCCGCTCAACTTTTGCTAGGGATGACCTTTAAGAGGGATTGGATGTTCATGCTATCAAGGTTTTTGATCAGCAGGATTGGTACACGCCCATACAAGATTAACTCAAGTTAGGTAACCTCCCACTTGGATTGACGCACATCACAAAACGATCATTCAAGTAGAAAGTGGCTAAACATGTCTTGTTAGGAGACATTTTATACCATCGAAGCTACAAAGGAATCCTCCTTCGTTTCTTGGACTAGTAGGAGTCCACTTGGGCAATCACCCAAGCGCATGATGGTACATGTGGTGGCCACTTCAGTGGTATGGCCATCGCAAAGTGCATTCTTTGCATGGGCTATTATTGGCCATATTTAGAGTGATATTGTTGCACATATGTAAGGAAGTGCATGAAGTTTCAACACCATACCAATTTGACACACGTACCTTGTTAGGACTTGCAGTCAATCCAGTCGGCTTGGTCGTTCTCACAGTGGGGCTTAGATCTAATCAAAAAGATCTCCCATGCATCGTCAAGTCATCACATGTTTATCATAATAGCCATAGAGTACTTCACCAAGTGGGTGGAAGCACTTCTGCTTACCTCTACAACTGGAACCCACATTTCAGAGTTCATTTTACATAACATCATATGTCATTTTAGTATTCCATCCAAGATAATCTCAGATAATGGGACATCATTCAAGAACAAATATGGGAGTGCTTTGACCACAAAGTACAAAATTCAGCATAATTTTTTGACACCCTATTATCTACAGGCAAATGGGCAAGTAGAGGCATCAAACAAAATGCTAGTCGCCATCCTCAAAAAGATAGTCATAGATAGTCATAAGGATTGGCACATTCAAATACCACTTGCTTTATGGGATTATTGCACTAGCATTCGGACACCCATTGGGGTAACTCCATTTTTGCTAGTGTATGGCTATGAGGTAGTCATGCCCCTAGAGTTAGAAATACCTTCCCTACGCATATCAATGCAAGAGTTCATCGATGATGACACTACGTGGTAGGCCCGATTAGACCAACTTATGTTGCTTGATGAATGACACGTCAATGCTCTCGAGCATTTGCGTATCTATCAAGAGCAACTTAAGAAAGCATACAACATGAAGGTTCACCTGAGGGACTTTTAGGTTGGTGACATGGTCTTGAAAGAGAACCAATAGAACTCTAATTTGCCACCCCATCTAAGGGATAAGTTCACAGCAAATTTGTTATGTCCTTATGTGATTTATAGTAAAATAGGACCTGGAACATACCGGCTTGCCTCTCTTGACAAAATCAAGGAACTAGAACCCTTGAACATCAGTCATTTACGACCATTCCATATTTAAAAGAGCCATAGCCTAAACCAAAAGCTCCAAGGATTCCCACAATCGCTTGGTCAACCCCAAAATGTCCCAAGGATTCTCATAATCACTTGGTCACCCGTAAATGCCCCAAGGATTCTCACAATCGCTTGGTCACCCATAAACGTCCCAAAGGTGCCCACAAGACCTTTGGTCAAACCAAACACCCCAAATGTGCCCATAAAACCTTTGGTCAAACAAAAATCCCCAAGGATTATCATAATCACTTGGTCACCCGTAAACACCCCAAAGGTTCCCACAAGCCCTTTGGTCAAACCAAATGCCCCAAAGGTACCCATAATCCCTTTGGTCAAACCAATGCTCCAAGGGATCCCACAATTGCTTGGTCAAAAATAAGAAAATTCAAAAACAATAAAATAACAAAAATTTGCATCTCATTTCCATGCATTCTCAAAATCATCACAATAATAAAGAACTCTTTTTGCATCTCATATTCATACTCATAAAAAATTAATCCATCGCAAACACAAAAATAATAGCTGCATTAAGCATCACATCCATACATAAAATATTTGTTGGTCATACAGATAGGCACCATAGACTATAATTACTCGGCAAATCCATCATTTTCCACATTTCTCCACTCTATCAATAGTCCATCAAAAATAAATGCCATTCACATCTTTTCACCCTATCATAGTCAGTTGTCTTCTAAATGTATCAAGAGTTTTTGTCATTCAGTTGTCATTAGCTTTCTAGCCAAATACTGTACAAAGTTAGACAAATTTTACTAAGGTAGAGTTCTACTTGGATCGCACCTCATTATGTACCATCCCAACATAAGTTAAAACACATAAAAATCCCTAAGTTGTGTAAACAAAATATGAAATCCAAAAAGAAATCCAAGATACCATCTAGTGAAAAGGTTATCTTGCTCATCCCCCTATGCAAATGACCCCAAAAATGCTGAGAGTTGGCAAAAGGAAAAGCATCTTCCCTACCCAATTCCCCAAGAATCCCAAGTTATCAAAAAGTTGCAAAACATAAAAAATTTGCAAAAGTTAAAACTCCAAAAAAAGCTTGACATCAAATCCCACAAAGTGCATACATTAAATAGCACAACAATAGTGATTCCAATCACTCAAAATTCAAATCCCTTGCTAAAAAGAAGAAACAAAAATAAACAATGATTTTTATCACTATATAAGAGCAAGTATCCCAATACAATTTAAGAAAATAAGGGATTCAAACTTGAATCCCTGGAACTCTCAAAGATTCAGAAGGTCATGAGGTAAACCTCAGTATCAATTTGGTGGATAGCCTATCGATCATTGGTGGCAAACCTCCTGCATTACGATATATTTGTCACATTAACTTGTGTGCAGATCAATGTTTGCATGTGGATGAGTTAGCTTATGATATCCTAGATAACATCGTAGATTAATCTGACTAAATACAACAAAGAAGTTAGTGGAGCTAATTATGTGATCCTCAATACAGGTTTGGTTGACAACCTATCTGGAACTGGCGGTATCCTGACAAATACCACATAAACAAACTCAATTGCACACACAGGGATGTGAAATCACTTGGTCAAAAACAAGTCGAATTCATACCTTGTCCAAAAGTCTTGTAAGATAAAAGTACAGACTTGGCTAGTGAGTTAAAACATCTGAATCTCAAAAAACCTTAACTACATTCTACACCAACTTGATATCTTTCATCCTTGCATCACCATCAGAAATTACAAAAAGAAAAATGTATACATGAAAAGTCATCTAAATAGTCTATGGTGCCATCGCAAAAAATCACAAATTCAATTCATCCATTCCATTTGTATATCATACAAATTAGAAACATTATCATTCATCGCAACATATCCATACATAATACAAATTAAACATGCATCCACCAAACATCAATCACTATGCATAAAATCAAATCACAACACGTGTATCAACAAAAGAAAGTCATATATATATATATATATATATATATATATATATATATATATATTCATAAAAAATGCCCACATGCTACAATAAACCGGTCCTCTAACCTCAAAAAAAGGCACAAAGCTCAAAAACCCCCAAGCCTAGGGCATCGACCACCATGATCATGCAGGATTGGTGCGACAGGAACTACCCCTCAGGGCGACTGCTGCTAGCCCCTGCATCACACCTACTAACACCTCCCTCATCTAGTTACCTGTGCTGAGAGGATGCTGACTGCTCAGTATCACTCCCTCTCATGTGGCATGATGATTCACCTCCACTAAACGAAGGGATCCACCCACCAAGACGGATAATCTTTGCCTCCATCTCAAACGGATGCTGAATCAAGTCCATCTCCCATTGACAAACCGTTGCTAGGTTCTCTTTGCACTATGCCAATGCATTTTCCCTCTCTGCCAGCTACGTCCATAGGAGATCCAACTCCTGTGTAGCATTTATATCCCCATATCGGTGGTGGTACGCAACCCATGCGTTCTCCCTCTCTACCAGCTACATTCATAAGATATCCCTCTCTTGCAATGCATCCCTGAGCTCCACGTCCCATCTCTAGAGTAGCCCCTCCAATTGTGCTATCTTAGCATGCAACCCTACCTCCGTATCCTTCGAGACTACCTGAGGCATTGATATCTACAAAACGACAGCCTGCTCTGGCTCCCACTACTCTGGGATGTCCTGCATCTTCGACTACTTTGGAACCCCAAAATCCTCACCCACCTCATCAACCTCCACTATGCCCGCATCATCCAACAGAGCCCCCCAACCCTCTCCTAGTGCCTCTGCACCCTCGCCACCTACTGCTACCACCTCTGGACCCCCTAGAGGCCCTTCACCTCGCCACTGTTGCAACATCCACCATTGCTCATACTCAGTAGTAACCCCAACATCGTCCACATCTAGGACATCAATCGTTGTATTCGAATCCTCACCCAGTGATGCAGTGATTGGCCAGTCCACTTTCCTCTCATCGTCTCGATGTTGATAGATCAAGGGCTCCCCAAGAAATCCTTGGTGCACCCCAAACTATTGCGTCACCCGACCATACGAGAAAAACTCCTGCTCAGTCCTATGCCATCATCTCCCCTATTGGGAGATGGAAGGTATTGGTGCGGGGTTCTCATAGGTTGATCAGCACTGTCAGGTACGCCTGATCCCCCACCATCGGCTCTAGCCGTGTCACATGCTTGAGCCCAAGGGCGTCAAGCCATTCCCAATCCACCAAAGTCAATGTTCCTTGGGTATCAGAAAACACCGTCGACTGACGATACTGGATCTTAACCACCTGCAAAACAAAACAACAAATAAAACATTAAAAACATGATAAACTATACAACAATAACATGAATATACATCAATGCATAAAAAAAATGTACAGCTAAAAACAGACAACTCATAAGCAACAAGAAATTCAAAAAAAAAAATATTTGTCAGTCCTAGGGTTTTTAACTCTAACATTCAACTGATAAATAAAAACAAAAAAAAAATTAAAAAAAAAAACATTTTTTAGTCCTAGGGTTTTTAACTCTAACATTCAACTAATAAATAAAAAAAAACAAAAAATTCAAAAAAAAAAACATTTGTCAGTCTTAGGGTTTTTAACTCTAAAATTCAAACTGATAAATAAAAACAAAAACCAAAACAAATTTACAAATGGGTTGTCAATACCTAGGGTTTTTAACTCTACATTTAAACTGATAATTAAAAAATAAAAATAAAATCGAACAAACAATTTTTTGTTAACCTAGGGTTTACAAATGAAGTTAACAAAAATACAAAAAAATCATAATAAACACAATTTTTCTAAATCTAGGGTTTTGCTCTCACTTTACCCTAGGGTTTTAGTTTTAAAACAATAAAAACATCGCATTTAAACCTAGAGTTTATTGTAACCTTAACAAAATTACAAACAAAAAAATAAACAACAATTCTTTTTAGCCTAGGGTTTTACCTTAGTTTAAACAGAAAAAAAAACAAATTCAAAATAAATTTTGATTTTAAAACTGTAAAATAAAACACAAGCTAACTAAACGAGAAGGAGCACTTATCGATATCACTTAGGCTCTACCACTCGATCCGGTTCGTGAACTCATGGTGTCGGGAAAAATTCGGCAACACTTTACTTCATAGACTCGGCCTCCTCCTCAAAGCTCCAAATCGCCAAAAAAATCAAATACAAATGAGCCCAAACCCTAGTTTTGGCCCTTAAATAGGCTTTTAGGCCTATAATCGTTCCACCCTGGGATGAGCACTAAATTTAGTGCTCGTCTCACCCTGGGACAATTACCAAACTGGTATTCGTCCCACCCAGGGATGATTATAGATCAAAAATTGCAAAAACAACAAAAATTGCACCAAAATGCACAAAAACAAGCAAAATAGACGTCGGGGTCACAAATCCTCACTATCCTATTCCCTAAGAAGGCTACCATAGCCGGACCACTCCACGAGAGGACGGATTGCCAAGAATTTCATCCTCAAACGACGTCCCAAAAAGGGTCCAAACCCACCCAAAAATAATAATAACATTGCCAAACAAGGTGCCTTTGCACCTCTGCTTCTTGGCATTCAAAACAGACGTTGGGGTCACAAATTGTCACTATCCTACTCCTTAAGAAGGATACCATAGCCGGACCGCTCCATAAGAAGACAAATTTTTGACAATTTTACTTCCAAAATGCGTCACAAAAAGGGTTCATAACCACCAAAAATAGGTCTAAATATTGGGAAAATGTATAAGCATTCAAGGCAAAATAGCTGAAAGGCACCCTTACACAAGTCATCTTGGGTCAAGCGACTCATCACTTTTCTCATGTCGGTCATTCTCTCATCGATTTGTCGCTTGAGAGGGTAGTCACACTTAGTCACCAATCAACAAATACACACCCAATTAAGGAAATGGCATGCATTCAAAGAATCATTGACAAAGATAATCACGCTCCTGCTTGGGGTAGTAAACAAGCAATAATCACAAGCTGATCAAACACTTGGCATTTGTGAATCATGAACTCAAGGTTCCCATAGACAAAAGGTTGCACCCTTTGCCTATTCATGACTGATCAATGTCCAAGCTCAAGTAACACCTCACCGAAAAAGGTTAACACTTGAATTAAGTTCCTTCGCTCGACAGAATCAAGGATTCAAGAATGCATGCCCCTTTCCATACTTGGGGCATCAAAAGTTGGTTAGGTTACTAAGAAACCCTAATCATTAGTGCTTTGGTTATCTATTTTTTCTTAGCACTGCACCATGCATAGCGCATCCCAAAAAGGGGCATCTATAGACACCAAAATAGCACCAATCTGATTATGTGACTGCAAACACTGATTGCATTGACACACATAGCCCCCAGGGTAGCCCCTAGAGGTTAAACAATGGTCCTAACCACTCACACAATAGTTTTGGAAGGTCAGAGGTCAATTTGGCACCTTTCAGGCACTCTGCTCTCTACTCGTTCCACCCAGGGACGATTACAAACTGGTATTCGTTCCACCCAGGGACAATTAGCAATATTCGCTCCAAGGTGGGGTGAATAGCAGGTTTGACGAGCAAAAAGTCAAATCTTGACAAATGGTAGCTCAGATCCACAACTTAACTCTTCCTTCATTGCATGGGAGTGTGAGTGAGCATTTTTGAGTGCTAAAGGTAGTTATAGGGGCAGTCATGGAGCCCCTAATTAGGGAGAAATCTTCTCCCCCCTGGGAAGGCATGATTTCCAAGTGGCACCTCTGCATGCTCATCCAAAGAGACCGTCAGGTCTATAAAATGGTGAGTCTTCTCACCTCAAAAAGATACAGAGAAGGAGCATTTTGAGCAATGAAGTGCTACCGTTTTACATCCTCTCACCTTTTGATTTGTGCCTTTCACATCCTTGATCTCTTTTGGAAGGGAGGTCATTAGATGATTATTGGAAGCGCAAATCTGGAACCAAAACCTGACATTTTGCCATAACATCCTACCAAATTCATCGACAACACCCCAAAAGAGGTTTTGGACCTATTCCAAGTGGATTGGTGCCGAAATCGGGCCCCAAACGATGGGCGTCCTACCCCCGGGTGCCCCCGCACTGCTGCAGTTCTAATCGCCCCACCCCGGAGCGATTAGAAATCTATAGCAAATTTTCTTTCTATTATTTTTGCATCTAATTCTATGTTTCTTAGATAGGTTGTCATTCAAATTTCACATCATTTTGAGTTGTTTTGATCATGTTTTTGTCATTTTTTGCTTTTGCTAACATGCAAGTAGCATCATCAAATTCTTGGCGATAGAGGCCGAATTGGAAAAATCTAACCTTCTGGGTCTTTCCAAAATACCCCATTTTACCTAACCCCTAACTTTGCAGGTGATTTGGAGCTCCCCAGATGTGACATTTGGGACAGTGCTTTCTGACATTTTGTTGTAGGTCTAATCGTCCAACCCCGGAGCGATTAGAAATCAGTGGTGAATTTTTTGATAGTTCCATTTGCAATGCCCTCCTGGTAATGTCCTCATGCTTCTAGTAAATTTCCAGATCACTCTAATGCTATTTAGTTATCGTTTTATTTATCTTTTGCATGCACTAATCGTAGGCTTGGGGATTGCATGTTTCATTTTAATTATAGGTGCTACTGACTATTTTCTATTTCCTTGAACTTAGGATCTCGATATTAGAGGATCAGCAAGGAGTCAAGACTCATCAACACAAGGGGCGACGATGTTTGGTCCACCCATTCTACATGTGGACATGCGAAAGAAGGAATATTATCTATTGATGTGACAAAGACATATTTAATGCTCCTAGCCCATGAAAAGGGAGGAGATGGATTGTAACTGGGTTCTAAAGCATATTAATAAAAAAATTTGTACTCCATATTCACTTTTATACCTTGTTTCAATGTGTTTATGTTTCTCTCCTTTCATGCATTTTAGTTCGTAGGATTTAGCGTTAAGTTTAGTTTCATTTACATCGCATCTTGGCATTTCCTTTTTGTTTCCATATCCTCGTGCTTTCAGTTTCACACACATATACACACACATGTAACATGGTCTAATTACTTTTATGCTAAATAAAAACACTTATAAATTACCTAAAAAAATGACTCAAAGCTCAATAAAGACTCTTTTACAAAATAAAGATGAAAAAAAGATTACATACAAGGCCATATACTAGGCATTTATATGTAACTTTAAATGAATAAAAAATCACTACTTATAGAAAAAACCAGGAAACTTTTCTCTCTCAAAATTTAAAATGCCCTTTTGAAGATTTTTTCCAAGATCCATTTTAATAGTTGTAGGAAATATCTAGGTCTCTACATCCATAGCCATTAATTATTTAGGCTACTAGTTATTCTACAAGTTAAGATTTTTGCAATTCATTCCATATATCCATGTCAAAAATATTTAGATATTAGGCAAGGTGATCTACTACAATTAATGTTGTTAGGCTTGAGGTTACTTCATGGCAATTTCCATGCTAATATATTCAATGTGCCTGTTAGAATATATTCTAATGTGCACTATGCCTACCTACTTTTTGACACTTGTCATCATCATTGACACTTGTCATATAGGCTCTGCCTATATATTGTAACCTTCTCATGTATAATATCATCTCATCAGTTTTATTCTCCTAATATTTGATATCAGAGCTTCGGGATTTCCCTACCCTATGAGCTTGGATTTCCCTCATGAAAATCCCCCCGTCATTTGCCCCCCCATTTTTCCCTCTTTCATCTTCCTCCATTATTTTTCAAAATAGGGAGTATGCTCTCCATCCTTTGATGGATGGATTAGAAACCAGACTTTTGAGAAATTAATGGTTGCCCCTAAAGCTTTAGTGCTTGGAGCAATATTCTTGAGTCAAACCCCTATTTGCATTTTACGAGAGGAGTTTTTCAAAAAAATTATGTGGGTTGTTGTCCAAATTTTAGAAACTGGGTATTTATTAAAAAAAAAAAAATCAAAACAAATTTTTTTATGGGTGCAACGACTAAGACTTCCCAGATGGTTACCCATCCCAGTTCTACTCTGCATAATATGCTTAACTGCAGAGTTTTAGAGAGGCAGTGCTACCATGGTACAAAAATGGTGGTATGGAGATTGAATGCTCTTAAGGGAGGGATTTATCATCGTCATGTTTTTCAATAACACAAAAAATAGTTCTACGGGGTAGCTGCATGATGTGGAAGTGCGCTTTCAGAGCGCAGTGTAGGCTAGTGTGCTCATAACCTCCAAATAATAGAAGCATATATTTTTTCCTCCACCTGACTACTGTTGCACTCTCAAAGTTTTATATCAACGCGTAGAGCACTATTTGTTTTTCCCTACGCCAATTCAAAATCTGTTTGGTTGCCAAACAATGCATGTGGTAGTGGCTCTCGTCACTTCCTCTCGTACCACTACCAGCGCCAACTCCAGCGCCGTAACCCGAGCCCCCACCGGCACCCTGACCACCACCTGCTCCATAGCCCGCGCCTCCACTAGATCCGTAGCCGGCACCGGCGCCACCGTAACCAGACCCACTTCCAGAGCCGTAGCCAGCTCCGTAGCCACCGCACCACTGCCAGAACCAAACCCTCCTCCGGAACCACCGGTGCCGCCTTCAGCGCCCAACCCAGAGCCAACAACGGAACCGAACCCAGCTACTGCAACGCCCTCACCGTGGTCAGCGCCACCGCCTCCACCGGTGCCATAACCGCCAGATCCGCCGCTTCCCGCTCCGTAGCCCCCTCCACTACCAGAACTAGCACCGTAGTCCGCTCCTCCTCCTCCAACGCCTACACCGTGACCCTATCGAACACCGGAGCCCGCACAGTAGCCAGACCCGGTGCCGCCAGCACCGTAGCCCGACCCGCCACCACCACCGGAACCTATGCCGGTCCCGACGCCGTGGCCGATGCCTTCCCCAGCTCTGGCTCCATAGCCTGAGCCAGAACCTCCTCCACCGCCGTTACCTGCACCTCCACAGGACTGATCTGCGAGCAGTGCAGGCAGTCAGGCTTACAACCACTAACGTAACGAAAATAACTAAACTTTGCCCCATGTTTGGATGACTTCCAATCCGTTTTGATGGTGTAGAACGAACGAAAACCTAGAATATATATAGTGAGAAATACATGACTATGCAGCGTTCTCCACTAGACTACTGGAAGTGCCAATAATCTGCAGAATATACCCAGTCCTCACTGTAACCCATGAATTGAGTTCATGTGGGGACAAAAAAGTGCGTTCGTTGGGTACACCACTAGCGAGTTATTTTATTTGGAGATAAAATGACGTCATCTGTGCGTCGTTGATGAAACTAATAGTGATAATACCTGGTGTTTTTGCTTTGGTTTGGATCATAAGATGGCGATGAAAGACCTTATGAGCCATTTTTTTCCCTTTGGCTTTCTGGTGGTGTGAATTTGATTACGCTATGCTTGAAGAGGTCATGACCAAAAGTGCGGGACCGCTAGTGTGAAGAGATAAGAATGATGCTTTCTTTAGTAGATAATAGTTTTCCGACACACCACTTTGTCAACTCCATAGGCGTTCAATTTGCAGAGGGCATGAGCTGTGATAGCTGCTGAGTGGTGGGAAACATGTCATCAATCATCCTTCAAGCAACTAGCCGTTAAGTTCAATTTCAATGAGCGTCCGCGTCGTGTAAGTACAGAATGCAAAGAACATGAGGTATTTTAAAACGTAAATTGTTAACGGATAATCTTTTGATCACAGTCGCATTATCTGACGCATCACTGAACTAGGAATTTTGGTTTTTTAAAGGCAGAGAACTGTACGTGGATTCTTTTAACGGATTACCTTCTGATCACAGCCGCATTACAGTTATTGCAAATAATTTGTTCTTAGCTAAAACCATTACCTGTTTTTATTTTTTGTTTTTATTGGTTTCTTTTTATCTTGATTTTATACTGGTTAACTACTAAAAAAATAATAGTATAATTGTAAATAACTCTATTAAATAAAAAATATATTTAAAAAAATTAAATTAAATTAAATTATAATCCTGCACCCCACATAAATTGGGTTTTACCATTGAAAAGCATTATCCTAAAATTCTGGCAACAGGCTTCTAAAATATCCAAAGCATTTTCAAATTCTTGCTTATAAGAAAACTGCAATTTTATTCTTAAAATGATAGGTACCACTTATTACAACATGGAAGCAAAACACCTTTGATGAGATCCATGTGGGTAGACAGTTCAAGAGATATCCTAACGTGTTCGCTATTATTAATGTGAACAAAATTTGAACACGTAAATATGTTTGTATAAGTTTTATTATAATGAATTGGTTAATTAGTTTAAAGTAAGAGGATCAATTATCTTTACACATTAAAAAAAATTATTAATATAAAAAATAAATTAATATAAAAATATGCCAATTAAAATAAACAACTTGAAGAACATTACAATGAATAGATTAAAAAGTAAGAATACCAAGTAAGTTACACACTCCAACATAGGAATATGTCATTGTAAATAGATAGCTTGGTTAAAAAGCAAGAGGGCCAATTACATCCACACACTCCAACATAAGAATATGTCGTTGAAAATAAATAGCTTGTTTAAGAATTTGACAATGATATAGGGCTAGAAAAAAATAAATTTGACAATGATATAGGGCTAGAAAAAAATAACTTGTATAAGAAGAAAATCACTATGAAATACCTTTAACCAATGGAATTAACAACTTGTATAAGAAGAACATCACAATGAATCAGTTTAGGGTCCCCGTGGGGCACCTATGTGGTTAGTGCTTTGGGTTTTTTTTTGGGAGATCCAAGTTCAAACCACAGTGAGGATGTGTGTGAGAGTGAGCGAGCTTGTGTACAAAAAAAAAATGAATAACTTTAGTTAGAAAGCAAGAAGGTCAACTATCCCCCACACCAATCAAATAAATAGTGCCAAAACCATACGAGGATGTGTGTGAGAGTGAGCTTGTGCATAAAAAAAAAAAATAAAATAACATTTAGTTAGAAAGCAAGAAGGTCAACTATCCCCACACACTCTAACAAATAAATATGCCATGAGAAATAAAGAGATTGTATAAAAAAAACATCACAATGAACATAAAAACATAAAAATATGCCACTGGAAATAAACAACTTGTATAAGAAGATTATAATGAACATCATAAATACTAGAATAAATAGACCGCTTGATTAGAAAACAAGGGTCAATTACATCCACACACTCCAACATAAGAATATTTCATTGAAAATAAATAACTTGTTTTAGAATTTCACATAAATAATTTGTATAATAATAAAATCATGATGAAATACCACTAACTAATGGAAATTAACCTTATATAAGAATAACATCACAATGAATCAGCTTAGGATCCATGGGACACTCATGTGGTTAGGGCTTTGGGCTTTCTTTTGGGAGACCCAATGTGTGTGAGGTGAGCTTGAAAAAAAAAGGTGTGAGTGAGCTTGTGTACAAAAAAAAGATAAAAATCAATTTAGTTAGAAAGCAAGAAGCTCAACTACCCTACACACTCTAACAATAAAAACATGTCATGAAAAATAAAGAGCTTGTATAAAAAGAACATCCTAATGAACATAAGAATATGCTACTTGAAATAAACAACTTGTATAAGAAGAACATCATAATGAACATGGAAATATTAAAATAAACCAGCTTGGTTAGAAAAAGAGCATCTTTAACTAGCTTGGTTCAAAATGAACATATAGAAATATGTCATTAAAATTAAAATGTATGTTAACATATGCCGCAACTTGTTGTTAATAATGGTGAAAAATCCACATAAATAGGACCAAAGACTTACCCACTAACAAAGTACTTTGTAAATGGTGGGACTCATAAACTACTCAAATATTATAATTGAATTTTTAACTCTAGTAAACACTACACTAATTAAATA
>JAQPPZ010005153.1:0-265787 GCA_028583015.1 Wollemia nobilis | reverse complement strand
TGAGCAAGAAGCAAGTGTGAGAAGGAAGCAAAGTGCAAGCAATGAGCAAGCAACACTTATTTAAATCTTAGGAGAAACTCAAAAACCAAAGTATTATTGTGAATAAAATCTAGTAACATGGTAGGAAAGTCATTTTTAAAAGTCCTTAATATATGTAAGGATACACTAGTTAGAAGTAAGGATGTCCTAGTTGGAAGTATGGATGCTCTAGTTAGGGATAATAGAAAGAAAAAATACATGGAAAATGTTATTCATACAACTACACCAAAATTGATTATCAAGGATTAGATGATCTATCATGATATAATGGTTCGTAAAAGCATAGGGTTAACATGTAAGTTCCATTGATACTAGCCAAGTTTTTTTAATATTCAAAATTGGATCAAGTGGAAGTGGAGATTGAATTCAAATCACTCCATGACTTTTCTTTCGAAAGGATTTTTCCTCATAATTTTCTATTTAGGAAATCAAGGGTAAAATAATGGATGGTGGCCCTTGTTTTAGGGACAAAGATGCATTTTATTTAAGACCATAGGGTGAGAATTTGCGTGCAAAAATACAAACTATTAAAATAATTTTTCTATGGATTAGGATTTTTGGACTTCCCTATTATCAATAAGCAGGTTTGAATAATATCAATAATACTCTAGGAGAATTCATCTATGAGGGACCAAACATATGGTAAAATATTGTAAATTGAAAATCATGGAGAAAGAGATGGAAAAAATTAGGCATGAGATAAAATTCAATATGAAGAAAGGTGGTCATATCATAATAGAAGTTGAGTCAGATCAAGGATTTTCACTCTTAAGAAAGTGAAAAAAATCCATCTACATTATCAAATGGTAAAGACCATTGTAGTTTACTCAAATCAACCATTTGAAGAAAAACTTGATACAAGGTATAAGGAAGTATAATGCACAATTCAAGTTCAGAATGAGTTAAAGGTGTGAAGAAAGATGAGGAAGCAAAATTTAAAGTGAATGAGATGAAGGAGGTCATGTTAACCTAGGTACAAGCAAATAATTTTTATTTTCCTCTAGTGTAAAATCCTCTCCTTGAAATAAAATAGTACAATATATATCCATTTTATTTTAGGGTCTCAAGAGCAACATAATAAAGAAATGCATATAGAGGATATCCATGGAAATTTAGGGTTTCTAGGGTAGCATAAAAGATTAATTACTATCAAGGATTATCCTTATACTTTAGAGTTTTGGGGCAACATAAGAATGTGGTGTTTATGCCTTGCATTTTAGATTTTCTATGGAAACATAAATCTTTAGAAGATAAGTCTCATTATGAACAATATGGAAAAATAGAAGAGATTGATGAATATGAAAGAGTTGGTGGGAATGGAAGTATGAGAGGAAGGTCATCAAAGCAAGAATTAAGAGAAAATAAAAAGCAAATGGGTATCAATTTGAGAAACCAAAAACAATATCACAAGTTTTAACAAGAAGTGGGGCTAAGCCTATAATAAAAAAACTGATTATGAAAATGGTGTCGTAGAATATTAGGGGTATGAATTAGATCCCTAAAAAAGAACTATTAAAGAATTAATAGGTTTTTATAGCCTTGAGTTTATTTTAATTCAAGAAATAAGTAGTGAGGAATGTAAGGGCACTTTTAAAAATATTTGGAAGATGGGGGATTGTCTGGAAGTTTCTTTTGTATAAGCTTCTAGTGGTATTGCAATAATATGGGCAAACACAAATGGGATAGACAATTATTAGAAGCAAAAATTAATTGGGTTGTCGCATAAAATTTGGTATTACAAATATATATGCTTCAACTATAGTTACTCCTCATGAAATATCTTGAAATAACCTTAGCATATTTTTCAAAGATAATGATGATTTATAATTGTAAGACCCCTATTTCAGTTTCCCTGCTTTCCCCTTCTCTAGTCCTACGAATCCCACTTGGATGATCTTCCTGGTATCTCCCTACTGCTTTCCTAGACCTACATGGGATTATTCTAGGGTTTATCAGGATGTTCTTTCCCATTTTCATTGTGCTTGTTATAGCTTGGCAGTTAGTCCTGAAGTCTTTTTCCTTGGCTACTTCTTGTGGTGGTTGGTTTTGGTTTGTCTTAGGTCGTGAATAGGATCTTCGAAAACTTTCCCAGCAGACCTTTCTGGTCTTGGGGGACCTTGTGATTTTTTTTATTTCTACAGGGAAGGTTTTGTCCACTTTGCTTTGGTTCTAGGCTCACGAAAGAGGTCTTTTGTTGTTCTAGCTTATTTTCTTGTTTTCAGCTTGGAATCTTCTTTTGTTTCCTTTCTAGTCTTGGGATGAGGCCTCGATTTTATCATCTACATATTGGAAGATCTTGTGGCTATTTTGAGATGGTCTTATGGTGCATGTTCGGGGTTTTATGATCTTTCTCAGAAGATCCTTTCATGGTGGGACTAGTGGTAATCTATTATGGCTGACTTCCTGATGGGATTTTCTATAGTCTCTTGGTATTTGTAGGGGGGCCTTATGCGTGTCTGCCTACTGCAAAATTTTATATCTCATGGTTGTCCCTATATGTGATTGTCCCATCTAGTCCCAAGGTATCTTGGTGGATAGATACTTCTTTGGACTTTCTTGTCTATTGTTTTTGCAAAGCATCTCCTTTGCAATGAGATCTCTTTGCCTATGGTGATATCTCAATGTTGTTGATCCATCTTATAGGTTGGATTTTCATTCATCCCAGCTAAGTGGTTGCTTTTCCAAGTCATTGAGAGAAACCCTTTTCATTTTCCTCTATGTGGGCTAGTTTCCATGTAAAAATTTGCATCCCTATTCCTCATTCTATGTGGGTTTCTAGGTTGTTCTGCATCCTTGTTCCTCATTCTAGGTTATTCAACATTATTTTTTCTCTAGGGCACGAAATAGTCTTTTGATTTTGATCCTGCTAGTTTTCTTTGCAAGAATGGTTTTCGTGATGAGTGGTTTCAGCTGTGATAGGTTTCTGGGTTCCCATGACCCTTTGGGCGGGATCCCATTTTCAAATTTTTTGCCAACTTTTCCCATCTCAGTTCTCCTACATAAAATTCTCCATTTTGAAACTTTACCACCTTTTCTCTAGTTTCTTGAGCCCCTTTGGGCTGGATTTACCTTTTAAATTATTTTTCCATTTATCTTGTTCTTCTCGGGATGATCCCACATCCCAGTATGTTTGGTCAGGATCCTCCCTCTGGAATTGGTAGTTTTTCTTGGTTTGTCAAGTCAGGATCTCCCTTGTGGGCCCACATTTATTTCTATTGGTTGGGATCTACTAACCTGTTATTTTTTGTCTTCTCTTGTAAATGGTTTTGAGGTCCCTTTCAAAATCCACTTTTCAATGCAATCTATCAAAAACAAATGTAAACTATGGGCTCTTAAAGGCAACTTCAACATAATTCTATCTCATTTGGAAAATAAATATGGTACTCCTAGATGGTCTAAACCAATGGAAGCTTTTGATTCAATTATCAAATCAAATGGCCTTGGGATCCTATTCCTTCAAGTTTTCAATATACATGGAATAATAGACACATTGGATAGATTTTTGTTATTCGACACATGGTTGCAAATAGGATATCTAATATCTTTAGATATTTTATTGTGAGTAGGGTTACAAATATATAGACTCCAACTATAACTACTGCTCATAAAATATGTTGGAAGGACCTTAGCATATTTTTTCAAAGACAACGATGATTCATAATTGTAAGCTATGGACTCTTGGGGGTGACTTCAACACAATTCTATCTCCTTTGGAAAATAAAGGTGATACTCCTAGATAGTCTAAACCAATGCAATATTTTACTTTGATTATCAAATCAAATGGCATTTGGGATGTTATATCTTCAAGTTTTCAATATACATGTAATAATAAACACATTGGGCAAACTCAAAGAGTAGAAATATTGGATAGAGTTTTATTATCCAATGCATGGTTGTAAATAGGATATACAATCTTTTTAGATATTTTATTATGATTAGAATTGGATCATAAATCCATTCTTTTGAATTGTGATTTACTTAATAATGGTCATTTGAATCCATTTTGCTTCCAATCTATATGACTCCAAGACCCTAATTCCTTCTAGAAGATTATGTTATGATGGAATGAAACAAATTTTGAAGGGTCATGTATGTACGTGTTTATTCAAAATATAAAATATCTAAAGGGGAAAATTAAGATTTGGAATGCCAAATATTTTGGTAACATTTAAAAAATAAAAATAAATTAAATCCAAGCTCAAAAATTTATAAGATATAGTAGAAATCCATGGAATGGATTAATATTCTAAAGTGGAAGAGAGACAATTACTTTTTAATTATAATAATACATTGAAAAATTGTTGGAATATATTACATTATTTGGTACATGCTAATATACCACCCTGGGTACCTAACTAGAGTAGGAGTTTGTCTTAGATTAAGGTTTGAGTAGTTGCTTCATGCAATATAATATATGCACAAGTGTTAGAATGTGCAATGATGTAAATGTGCATGCAGTCCACATGTACATGAGCCATAGGTTAGGTAGATGAAGAGTCATGGATAGATGAAAGTCCAAGGGACATATCTCCTTATATATATATATATATATATATATATATATATATATGTGTGTGTCTTTGAGAGAGTAAAAAAATGGGATTACTAGTTAGATAGTTAGGCAGTATAGTGAGTTTAGTAGGTACAATGTAGATCATGCATCATTCATAGAGTGTTCAAGTCCTTCATTATATTACATTGTACTATTTTCATGAGCTTTCATTAATGGCTACTTTCTGAGTTATTGCAAAAGTTTCTCATATAATTTTCTTGCATATTATATTGTCATTATCATATAGTTAATATTGCTTGTTTATTTTACATCTTGTGGTTGCATTTCCTTAAATATAGATCCTCAAAAGCTAACAGTGGTATCAGAGCACAAGGTAGATTGATAGGAAATGGAGATAGTCACAAGAGAGATTGAGAGGAGATAGGAAATATCATTTTCAAAAAATTTGAAATTGCATTTGGCTAGAGTGTTTCCTTATAGTTGCAAAAAAACTTGTGAAGACTAGGACTCAGCATTGATTCACTAAATTGATAAATCAACTAGTGAAGATTCATTATCTTAGATTTATATAAATTACTATTATCGTTTTTCTAATACTTTTTTGTAGAAAATATGAGATTCAAATAAAGTTGAAAAGATTCCTACAAGAGAGCTAGGAAGAATATCTTCTTTGGAATCAATCCAACACTTGAACCAATAAGTTGAAGATTGAATATTTTTGGAGGCCTTAAGGAAAAGGTCCCATTGCAACAGTTGTAGATTTCAAGAGATAATATTAAAGAAACCCAAGAAATATATTTCCATTGAATATTGAGGAGAATCAAGAAGGAAGTCCTCATAGAAATCTGAAGATTGAAAACTTTAGAATGAAGAAAGAAGAAATTAGCTCTAGAAGGAGGAGACCCAAGAGAAAGGTATCATAGAAGAACTTCCAAATTTGGAAGAATGAAGATAGAAAGGGACTATTAGAGGTATTATTATAGATTTCAAAAGTAGTAGAATTAGGAGATCCAAGAAAGAGGTCTCAAGCAAGGTTGAAAGGAGAAAGAAGGAGAAGGCTAGGAATCCTCATTGAAGAAGAATTGAAGAAGTCCATTGAAGAAGAGTTAGGGAGAACTCAAGGAAAAATATTGCTAGCAAGGAAGAGTTCCCGAGAGAAGGATTTGGGACAATTATCACTGTCCGACAACAAGCCCAAAAGAAAGAAATATTTGGCAAGAAGTTTGTCAAACTCTAGAAAGGATTTTCAAAGACCTCAAGACATTCAAAATCTTGATAAGAAGGCCACTAAATAGGCCTAATATTGAAGTCAAAATTTGACAAGGATAATGAAGGAGAAAGGAGCTAGAAGAAACCACCAAACTTGAGAAGTTTGAAGATTACCTTTGAAGGATTTGAAGGCTGACTTGGAGAAAGGAGTTTGTTGATTTTTATAGCAAAAAATTGAAGGTTTCTTGAAGGAAAGTTTTAGCTGCAATTTGGAGGAGTTTCCTACCAAATTTGGGAGATTCGAGGATAGCATATTGGAGGAGAGATTTACTACATTATAATCTAAAAAAAATAGATTTGAGGACAACAAGAAAGCAATAATTTGGGCAGCATTAATAGCTACTAATTTTCAAAATTCAAGAAGGCTACTTGGAGGAGAGTTGAAGCCACAAAATCATAGTTTTGGGTAGCAAGTTAAAGAAGTTACAAAGCTGCAAATTGGTGAGTTAAAGAGTTGTTTTGGCCAGCAAGGAAGAGCTGAAAATCCATCAAACACAGGGTAGCATTTAGGTGAATTTAATTATCAATAAATCCATCACCATACGAAGGTTAAAAAGGTATGTAACATTGGTGAAAAAAGGTTCATTATTTGAACATTTATATTTTATCTTATTATTAAGTTTTATTAAGCACCAAATTCAATTTTTAAGGTTGCAAGAGGAATATTTCTAGTTTAAGTCTTCAAGGAAGTGCAGAATATAGTTTTTACAAGGATTAAAAGTTGCACAAAAGAAAGTGGAGTTAGATATATTTCAAAAGAGATAAAATTATCAACGTCCTACTATCTATTGAAAGAAAAGAAGACATAATTCTAAAGTATAGATTGCATATACAATAGTGAAAAGCATAGCCATCCAAAAAGGTATAGTATTTGCATGATTAAAAGTCTTGGAATTATCATTGGTAATATAACCAAGAAAGGAGTCTTAGCTAAAGAGTTACCAAGGAGGAGAAGGCAACATTGAATCCACCACTGAGCACAAGCAAAACTGTAGCAAGCCTTGGTGAAGAGAAATCACCATGGAATAGATCGAGTGCCACCATATTAAAGATAATAAAGAAAGCTACAAACTAGAGACTAAAAATATCTCAAAAATCTATGTGCAACTAAGCAAAAGGGAGAAAAATTTCAAGTGTCTTAAGACACCAAAGTAGCAAAAAATTATAGTCATCAAGAGGCAATATTAACCAAGTTAAAGCACAAGGTATAAATTAAATGAGATAGATCCATCTAAGGTCTCAATCTCATCCAATTCAAGGTGTCTAAAGACACTAAGAAGGCAATGCTCATAGTGCACAAGGAACCTACAACAAGAAGGAGAACAATCCATAATAGCATAAAGCAACAAAGATACAAGTTGCAAGAATAGCACAAGGTGAATAACATAAGGCAGGGTGTAAATAACAAGGAATAACAACAAAGAATTACCCAAGTGAAATTGGAGAAGAGCTTGGATGAACGACCACCTTGAAGAAAGCATTCAAAAAACATAGGAGGAGCCACCTTCATTGGAGAGGAGCCACCTTCATTAAATAGGAGCCACCATACATTGAACATCAAGATAACTTACTGTTACAAGAGAAGCAAAGTAACTTGCAAAGAAAGTTGGCAGGAATAGGTGATAAGGGATATTGAAAAGTTTGGTTGCATGCAAGAGAAGAAGCCTCCACTTGCCACACCAACCAAAAAAGTCTTATGCTGCTTGGCACAAAGAAAAAGAGCATCCAGGTCTGGAGTAACACCCCATTGTAGCTGAGAATGAATAAAAATTATTATTGCAATGATCAAAACATATTACAAGGTTTGCACCACCTAAATTAATGCCTTCAAAATGTTGTAACCTCCCAACGCCACCTAACAAGAAGTCCTACATTCTAGTGTAATGTAAAGAGCCATGTGGCTTGCATTCTAAAGGGAGAAAGAGGAGTATTATTAGCCCTATCTAAAGAGAGCATGCACATCAATCTTACACAAGTCAAACTACATTGGAGGGAGAAGACTATCTTAAGAGCACGTGATCACTGCATAGAACAAAGAGGATAGAGAAGCAGTTAATACAATCAAACACCATTAAATAAGCAAGAGACCACACTGATTACAGGATTATTCAAGCACAGAGTAAAGTGGTATTACACATAAAGTTTAGCGCCTTGAAGGTAAGATTTACTCTCATAACCTTTACAAAGCACAAAGGAGAAATAAGGCATATATTAAAGTTATAATCAGTCAAGTTTTATGCTCTATGACTATTTAATTAATAGGAGTAATAAGACGATAAATAATATCCTTGAAAATCATATTGAATGCCTTAGAAGGAAGTAGAATATAGAAGCATTGAAACTATTAATCATATTGAATTAAATATTTGCAAATCATTAAACAAGGAGACAATGTTTTTACAAATTGAAGTAAAATTGAAATTGCAAATACATGGTTTTTCTAAATTTCTAAATTATGGAGATATAAGGAGTACTACATCAAAATTTAGATCATTGAAATTTAGAAAACTAAACCTTTCAGAATTAAAGGGTGAAAGAAGTTTTCATAGCATTGCTTAAAATTTGGAAATTTTTATTTATACTTATACAAATTGAAGGGAAAAAATAAATCCAATTATAGAGTCTTGAAAAATAGAGAACATTATCAAATTGAAAGTGCATATATAAATAGAGAGAAATAAGGTGAGAAATAGGAGTTAAAAATTATATTAAAATTATCTTCAAAACATTAGGGATTCAACTCAAAAGGATATCTAAAGGAAGCTAAGCACTTTATCAAGACTATAATACACTCAAATACTTGGGAGATATAAGGGGTTCTACAAAACTTGAGAATTAGAAAACTCTTATCAAGTTTGACCACATACTTAAGACAACTTCAAAGGTATTTAAATACAAAACTTCCATCAAAATTGTTCTAAATACTTGGGAATTAAAAGAGATTTGAAAAACTAAATTTTTATTAAAACCATTGATTCTCAAAAATCTATGGAGCTAAAAGGAATTTGATTGGTTGATCATACACTACAAGAATTGAAGAGATTGGGAGACTTAAGAAATACTACAAGTTCTTAAGGTAATGGACAAATTAGCAAGAGGAACATATCATCGCAAGATAGACTATGAAAGGACTCAAGATCAAAATCCATCAAATATATCATATTAAAGATGCAAAATCACTTCAAACATAAACAATTTCACAAGTCAAAATAAAAAGGACATTTGGTATATTGATTTTGGTGCAAGTCATCACATGATAGGAAATTTACAATGGTTTGATTGCCTTGAAGTCACTAACAATTTCAGGTTGAAAATTGCAGATGGAAAAACCTATCTTATACATGGATATGGGTGTGTAACACCTAGTCCAACATTTCCAAATTTCTTGTTACATAATGTAATGTATGTTCCTGGATTAACATCTAATCTTATTTCAGTAGCCAAGCTAGTAGAGAGCAAAAGGATGGTTGATTTTAGATACATAAATAAAGCCAATATGTGTCTCATCATAAATTCAAATGAGATAGAAGCTATTGGATCAATCCACAGAGATATATATGTTCTAGATTCAATTACGACTTCATATATATATATATATATATATATATATATATATATATATATATATATTTAGTATGTGTGTGTGTGTGTGTGTGTGTGTGTGTGTGTGTGTGTGTCTTTGAGAATTAAAAGAGTAAAAAAAAGGGGATTACTTGTTAGATAGTTAGGTAGCATAGTGAGTTTAGTAGATACAATGTAGATCATGCATCATTCATGGAGTGTTTAAGTCCTCTGTTATATTACATTGTACTATTTTTGTGAGCTTTCATTAATGGCTATTTACTAAGTTATTGTTAAAGTTTCTCATATACTTTTTCTACATATTATATTGTCATTATCATATAGTTAACATTGCTTGCTTATTTTACATCTTGCGGTTGCATTTCCTTAAATATAGATCCTCAAAAGCTAACAAAAATGAGTCATGTTGGTTCCAAAAATTTAAATATATAGCTCAAGGAGAAAGAAAAAACAATATTTTTCATACTATAGCAAAAATATTTTTTCCATATCATTGCATAAAATATATTCTAACTCTACATAGAACAAATATTGAGGAAGAAGAAGATATAAAAAAAAGCAATTAATTATTTCAAAAATATTTTATCATATGTTGGGCAAGATAAGAAGGCACAAGGTAAGATTTTAAAAACTATTCCATAAACTATCACATAAGGACAAAATAAAAGTCTTATGAGGATATATATGTGGATGACCTATATGAAGTAGTTTTCTCTTTCCATCCTAGCAAAGCACCTAGTTGTGATGGATTTCCTACAATTTTCTTTCAAAAATTTTAGGATTTATTAAGAGTGATATGTTGGTTGCAATTGAAGAGTCCTATAAAAGGAAAGGTACAATAAATGAGATTGATGGCATATTTATTATGTTGGTTTCTACTGAAGGCAAGACGGAATATTTCGATACTTCTTGTCCAATAAAACTTTATAATATGATTTAGAATATCATTTAAAAATTTATGGCAAATAGGTTGAAAAGCATTCTAGAGTGTGTTATCTTAGAGGAACAAGATGGTTTTGCTCTTGGTAAACAAATTTTTGAAGGTGTAATCATTGCATAGGTGGTCATACATTCTAATCATTCTATAAAAATACTAGGTATGCTTATGAAATTAGATATGAACAAAGAATATGATAGGATTTGTTGGATTTTTCTACATGGTATTATCAAAACATTTAGTTTTGATCAATATTAGTTCAAATGAACTAGATGTTGATATAGTAGTCCAAAATATTCTAATTTAATCAATGGCTCCCTTGTTAGATGCCTACTAGATATTTTAAATTATTTCGTGAACTTTACCAAGTTGGTCCACTATCTATTTATCTATTTATTATTTTTGCAAAGGTATTGGGGAGAGATTTGTGAAATGCAAAAAGGGAAGTCCAACTAAAGGTATTCAAGTTGCAACAAATGGTCTTTTTGAATCTTATCTCCAAGTTGTTCATGATACTTTTAAGGGATCATTCCTTAGTAAGTGAGGCCATAAAATTTAAATCAATATTATCATGCTTGAGAAGGTTACCGAACAACTAGTTGATACTATAAAACTCAAGATTTTTTCATTAACATTGTCATAAATTGACACCACATTATTTTGGATATTTTAGGGTTTAAAATGAAAATTTTCCATCAACCTACTTGGGTATTTCTTTGTCTCATAAAGGAAAGAAAAAAAAATCTTTGAGACTCATGTTTGGATAGAGTGAAAGTTTTCTTGGTAGGCTAGAAAGGTCATTTCATAACCATGGTAGGAAGGCTATAACTCATAAAAACTATATTGCAATATGTCCCTATTTATATGATGTCACTTTCAATATTGTCAATAGTTATAACATCAAAAATTGATAAAATTCAAAGAGACTTTTTTAGAAAAGGATGTGAAGAAAAATTTAGGTCTCCTATTTGTATATGGGATAAGGTTTGCAAAGGAAATAATATTAGAGGGGTATACGTACGAAATTGTAAATTTATGAGTTTGGCCTTAGAGGCAAAACTTGGCTAGAGAGTATTCAAAGATCAAGGAAAGAGTTAGGAAAATAACATTACTTCAAAAATTTATATGTTTTCTTGATGCAATGAAATTATTTTAAAAAAAATAACACTACCCAAAGGACCACCAACATGAAACTTCATAGAAAATAGTTTGTAATTGATCAATAAACATATTAGATGGTCGGTCGAAAAGGGAGATTATGCAATTTTTTGGTTTGATTCTTAGTTAAAGCCTTATCCTCTTATCTCTTATTCAAAATGATAACTATTGTCTTGGACATGTCTAGCTTGAAAAGGTCCAAAGATCAAAGATTATATTAATGCAAGAAAATGACCTTAGAAATGAATTTATATTAGTAACTTATTTGAAGGAGAGAAAGTCAACCAAATATCAGATGAGCTTCAAAAGACATTTCAAGAATTTTATTTGGCTATTTTTACACAAAAGTATGAGTCAATTTATAATCTATTAAAGGATGGAGGATACTCGTTCAAGTTGGGGTGTGTGGACTTAGAGTGATCAAAATTTTCTACTCCTAAAGATTTTCCTTAGAAGAATGATGTTGGACATTTTGAGTCCCTAAGTTAAAGTTGTCATTGATGTCATCAGATGAAGTCATCTTCAATGTCAAGGTCTTCGTCAAAAAATAAAGTTGACAAGGTTGTCATTTGATATCCAGGAAGAACGCAAAAGGTCAAGAGAATCAGTGCAGAAGTTAAAGGCAAAAGGGATCCATAATATCTTAATAGTATATGGAAGCATAAGTTAAAAGGGTCTTCATAAAAACCCAAGGAGGTTTTTGAAAAGTTAAAAAGGTTCATAAATTATTTAAATTCAATGTGAATTTAAATTTTATAAATAAATATTATTTACACCATGGTATGCAATGAGAAGGAAGCAATAAACTCAAAAGGATATAATATTATAATATTTTTTATTATAATATTAAGTGATATGGTTAAAATCCCAAAGCAAAATATTTATAATATTCATTATAATATTTTACAATACCTAAAGATGGGTTTGGAGTTAAAATCATTCAAAGCGCTTTTATTAAGGTCCTAACCTTCGTCGATGTTACATGGTGGTGAAAGCATTCGAGGCGTCGACGTTTTACAAGCATTGAGGAAATTAATATATATACCTATGCCCAAAGGGCATTAAACTTGATCCTTGCTCGATTGATAAATATTGCATGTGAATTGGAAAAAAGAGCTCGTGAGAAAGTTTGTGAATTTTGTGTGCCGACGAATAGAATAAATCAGAAGGTATCGATCATTCGAAATCCAACTGGGTAGCTTGGCCTAGTGGCAAGTGGGCCGTGGCCAGAGCACTTGTAGGCAAGGAGGCCAGCATTCGAAACATGACGGTTGTGCTTTGCAGTCGTGTTGTTTGAAGGTGCTAAAGGCGCACATTTTGCAAGGTGCAAGGCAGGAGACTCGATTTGAAGCGCATGGTGCTTCTTAAGTTTCAAATGAGCGCATAGCTCGTGCGGCGGTTGGAGCCGCAGCTAAGAATTTGGTCGTGGGCAGCATTGAGAGTTCGAATCCCTCCAAGGGCAAGGTAATTAAATTTTTAATTATTTTTAATGTTGCCTAAAGTGGGGAGTTAAAAGGTTTGCTAGTTGGAAATAATTAAAAGGGATTGCTAGTGGAAAGTTATGTTAGTTGGAAATTGGTTTTGGAGTTATAAGGAGTTTGATTTTTATTTTTAGTAAAGTCTTAATTATTATATTTGCATATTGAGGAGTAGTAATTTAAGAGTTTTGTTCTTAATTTTTAAAAAGGACTTTTGCCAAAGAGATTATTATGAGGGTAATGGTTAAGGTGTTGAATATTATTTCAAAGTTGGAGTGATAAGGTGTATTTTTTTTGATATCATTTTGTATTGTGTTTCATTGAGGAAATTATTATCTTCTAACCCTTATTGATATTGGCAAAGAAGTGAGTGTGAGTGTGGCATATTTGTGAGATCAACTCCTTGTCAAGCAAAAATGTCTGGGAAAATTCTTCCTTGGTTGAGTTGATTGATTGGATTTCTAGAAAATAAAGTTTGAAGTGAAAAGGATTTGATTAGGGTTTCCTTTTCAAAAGTGTTTGAGTTAATGCTTCAAGGTTTTCTGGAATTAAGTGTTGTGATTAAAACCTTGTTTTATAAGCATTATTGTTGAAGCCATTGGTTGTGTGAAGAACTTGAGTTAGGGTTTGAAAAGAACATGAGTATCATTGTTATGTGAAGATTGATTTATAAGCATTGTTGTTGAACTTGAGCTAGGGTTTGAAAAGAACATGAGTATCATTGTTATGTGAAGATTGATTTATAAGCATTGTTGTTGAGGTGAGCTATTGTGCAAAGAACTTGAACTAGGGTTTGAAAAGAACATGAGTATCATTGTTAAGTGAGATTTGTTGTTAAGCATTGTTGGAAAAATTTTGAGTTGGTGTTTATATGCTTGGACTAGGATTTGTGAGCAAGGGTTGTTTCTTGAGTAATTGGTTGAGTAGAGTTGATTGAGCCTAGTCAAGTGGATGCATGAAGTGATTGTTCAAGTTCCATAAACAAACTATTTTATATTCTGATTTGAGTTAAGAAAGTGATTGAGCAGATTTGAGTAGGTTCAAAGTGGACCTATTGAGAAAATTTGAATAAGTTCTGTGTGGACTTATTGAGCAGATTGGATAAGTTATGTGTGGACTTATTGAGCATACTGGACAAGTTCCGTGTGGACTTGTTGAGCATATTGGGAAAGTTTTGTGTGGACTTGTTGAGAAGATTTAAGCAAGTTCTGTGTGGACTTGTTGAGAAAATTTGAGCAAGTTCTATGTGGACTTGTTGAGCAAATTTAAGCAAGTTCTATGTGGACTTGTTGAGAAGATTTGTGCTAGATCGAAGGAGATTAGAGACAAAGCTTTGGATGTGACATAGTAGAGAGGACAATAGTATCCAATGGATAGAGATCCATCAGCCAAGGTAGTGAGGACAGGTCTTATGAGTGGGTACAAGAGTCTTCAGTGGAGAGAGATCCACCAGCCAGTACAGTGGAGGAAGTAGTCTTCTAGAGGATCACCAGCCAGAGAAGAGGAGAAGGAGTTCTCCTGTAGATAAAGATCCATGAACTTGATTTAGGGGATTGGTGTTTCCTTTGGACAAAGGTCCATAAATATTATAATTGGGAAGGATTCCCAAGAGATTGATTGAGAAAAATTTAGTGAAAGATTTTCTCCGTGGAGTAGCCCACATTGGGTGAACCACGTAAATTGTGGTGTCTCTATTGTGTGTGGTGATTTGTGCATTGCTTTGATTACTGTTATTGATATTGTTATCTAAACATTGCTTAATATTGATTTGGAAATAAAAGTAAAAAGTGGTCTTATACTGTTCCCCCCTCTCAGTATAAGCTTGTGTTCTTCAATTGGTATTAGAGTCGATTTCTTCAGAAGAGTTTAACAACTTGAAGGAAATGCTAACAAGAACACAATGGATCCTAAGGAAGTGTTCTCAAATAATCCAACACCAGTATTTGATGGAAGTGACTATTTGTATTGGAGTATGATGATGAGGATCTACCTAATGGCACTTGACAATGAAATTTGGGAATCAATAGAATTTGGATATGTTCCCTTAGTCAATCCTCCTAGGGATAAGGAAGGTAAGCTTCTACAACACTACAATTCAAAAGCAATGAATGCACTTGTGAGAGGTTTGCATAGAATAGAGTCTATGAAAGTTATGCATTGTCAAACTACAAAAGAGATGTGGGATAAGTTGCAAAATATACATGAAGGAGATAAAAGTGTCAAGAAAGCAAAGAGTCGAAATCTCAAAATACAACTTGAAGAATTAAGAATGAACAAAGAGGAAAATATTAGTGCTTATCTACTTCGAATTGATGAGGTTGTTAATGATATGCGAGGACTTGGTATGAAGATTTATGAATCTAATGTTTGTGATAAAGTTTTAACATCTCTTCCAATAAGATTCAGTGAACAAGTTTCTTGTATAGAAGTATGAATAGATGGTGATACTTTGATAAGAGATAAGTTGCTTGGTATGCTCACAGCATTTGAGATAAGAACAAAAGATCCTATGTCCTAGAAGGAAGCAACATTCAAAGCAACCAATAAGACAAAGGGTAAGAAGTCATAATCAAGCAATGAGTCATCTAGTTATGAAGAAGCTAACTATGGTAGAAGAGATAAGGACTATAGAGATAAAAGATCTATTAAATGTTTCAATTGTGGAAGGTATGGACATTTTGCAACAGATTGTCAAAAACCCAAGAACAACAATGGTGAAGAAAAATAGGATCACAGGAACAAGGAACCAAAAAGATATAGGCACCAAAAGAAAAGCATTGATGGACAAAGCAAATAAGGATAGAAGTTATTTCAAAGGCAAAGGAGAAGCTACTATGTAGATAAGGTAAGTAAGTATTCAAGTAATAGTGATGCTAGTTTTTCAAATAATGATAGAGATGAAGTCCTATTTATGATTGAAGAAAAAGAATTTAAGTACCAGTTAAGAAAAGGACTCCAATTATTCTCAAGTGTTTTAAATGTGGTAACTTTGGACATATTGAAGATGATTGTACAAGGGATGGTTATAATTTTAGTGATGGTGAATATGAGAATGCACTTGAAGGACCAGATGAAAATCTTCTAATGGCATTAGAGTATGAAAAAGGTGATCCCATAAAAGACAAGTCAAATGAAAATGAAGAGGCAGACAAAGGCAAACAAATAGAGGAATATTCATAAAAGGATGGTTATGATCTAAAGGGAGAACTTATCTATGCCCTTGACATAATAAAGAAGGTAAGGAAGCAACACTCTAAACTTGAAATTCAATTTCAAGAATGTGATGAAGAGAGAAGATTACTCATAGAGGATTTAGAAAAATCAAAGGCTAAGGCAAAGAGGTTCAAAGATAAGTTAGAAGAAAATATCTTGGAATGTGAGAAGTTACCACAAGAAGTGGCACTACTAAAATAAGATTTAGAGGACTCCAAGATCAAGATGAAAGGGTTTAAAAATAGCTCAAAGAACTTGGATAAGTTCATCACGACACAAAAGACTACTTCAAGCAAAACAGGTCTTGGATTTGAATAGGTTCAAAAGAAATGGGAAGGAGAGTCAACTTCAAGTTTTGGAGGAGAAGAAACTTAATATGAAGATACTTCAGAAGAAGAAAGTGTGAAATAAAGTGAGACATCATAGGATAAGTTGGACAATAGATAGTTCAACAAAAACAAGAACAATGCACAAACAAGATACAGATGGAACAACAATCAGAATATGAGACCAACGAGGTCAAGAAAAGGAAGCTTCAATAGAAGATGTTCTTCATGTCACAGGTTTGGGCACATGGCTTCACAATGCATGACACATGTAAGACAGGAAATTGGGAACAAACAACTTTTTCATGGTTATTGCTACTCATGTAATCAGTTTGGTCATAAGGCAATGAATTGCAGGATTCATGATAGAAGAGGATATGGCTTCACTAGGAGAAATCCTAAGACATTTGCACCTCCAAGGAATAATAACATCAAGTGTTATAAGTGCAATAATGATGGTCACACAGAAAAATGGTGTAGAGCAGATATTTCAAAAACAGGTATGAGCTGGAACAAGAACAAGAACACGAATATGAATAGGAACATGAACAGGAACATGGATATGAATGGGAACAAGAATAGGAACATGGATATGAACAAGAACAGGAATAGGGACAGGAATATGGACATGGAAAACAATCAAAAGAATCAGAAGAATCAAATAAGAAGAAAAGATGATAAAGGCAAATAACAAGGTATTTTGGGAGTAGAAATACTCCCACCTCGAAATTAACCACCTCAAAAGGAAGTGGGAGAGGGGCTAAGCTAAGAGGCTCATTCTTAGCCCTGATCCCCAAAGGTGACCCTTTGCCATTAATGTCAAAGGGAAAAAGAATTGAGTAAGAGGGAGAGCATTGAGTCAGGGGGAGCAATGTCCTAGGGGTAGCAGAATAAAGGAAAGGTCAAGTTTTTGGTAAAAAGAATTTGGGTTGCCATCAATGACAAAGAGGGAGATTGTTGGATATTTTGAGTCCCTAAGTCAAATTTGTCATTGATGTCACCAGATGAAGTCATCTTTAATGTCAAGGACTTTGTCAAGAAACAAATTTATCAAGGTTGTTATTTGATATCCAGGAAGAAGGCCAAAGATCAAGAGAATCAATGCAAAAGTTAAAGGCAAAAGGGCTCCATAATATATTAATAGTATATGGAAGCATAAGTTAAAAGGGTCTTCATAATTGATCGTAGAAGGAGACTCTATGCATGTTATAAATCTCCTCAATAATTGGAAAACACTTCCTTGGAGGATTAAAATAATTGTTGAAGAGGCTAGGATCCTTTTCCAGGGAAGACATGACATAAAAGCCCAACATGTCTTTCGGGAAGCTAACAAAGTTATTGATAAGCTAGCCAATTTGGGTGTCGATGGTGACAAACTTTTCAAATGGGAACACGGTGTCTCGAGTGAAGTAGAGGAGCTTATTCAACAAGAATGCCAAGAATGATAGTCAAATTTACCAACAGGGAAGGCACTGTAAGTTCGAATGCTATGAGTATTCTCGTCTCTTTTTTGAAATGGACTCACAATAAAAATTATCCGAGCTATCAGTCTTGGTGGATGTTGCTTGGAAATACCACAAAGACTAATGGGGACAGTCACATGTCAGATAACATGGCTCCTAGTCATCTTAGTAATTTGAGGTTGGTTGATAATCACAGGGCAAGAAATAAACGACAATATAAGACTTCAAACCAGAGCCATGTGGACCACCAGATAGCCACCACCATAAATCTAGCTAGCAGGTTCACTTCTCCAAGGCTGATTGGCCAAGACTGGTCCCAAAGCATGTCATATACGAAAGAAAGCAATTACCAAATAATTATTAAGAGTAACTGTCAATACAGATCTTGTGGGAGTTTTTTTCAGTATTGTACTATGTGTGTCTGCAGCTTTTTGTTTCTCCATTGTTTCAAGGAAGAGATCTGTGTTTGTTTATTTTTTTGTAATTATGATGTAGGTGTGTTTTCTCGAGGTATACCCAGAATTTTGTATGGGAAGTTCTTTTTGATAACAGGCTATGTGCCTTACCGAATGTAATGGCTTTGGCGACATGTAGATTTTACATATATAGGATCCTTAGTAAGGACATGTTCATCAACAACCTTGGGCTGATTTTTGTAAAAGGTTTTGGGTCAACCTGTAAAACTCGATATTAATGCTATAGTATCTTATCTACAAAAAAAAAAGGGTCTTCATAAAAACCCAAGGAGGTTTTTGAAAAGTTAAAAAGGAGATATAATATTTATTTCATAAATTATTTAAATTCAATGTGAATTTAAATTTTATAAATAAATATTATTTACACCATGGTATGCAATGAGAAGGAAGCAATAAACTCAAAAGGATATAATATTATAATATTTTTTATTATAATATTAAGTGATATGGTTAAAATCTCAAAGTAAAATATTTATAATATTCATTATAATATTTTACAATACCTAAATATGGGTTTGGAGTTAAAATTATTCAAAGCGCTTTTATTAAGGTCCTAACCTTCGTCGACTTTACATAGTGGTGAAAGCATTTGAAGCTCTAATGTTTTACAAGCATGAAGGAAATTAATATATATACCTATGCCCAAAGGGCATTAAAGTTGATCCTTGCTCAATTGATAAATATTGCATGTGAATTGGAAAAAGAGCTCGTGAGAAATTTTATGAATTTTGTGTCGGAAAAAAGTATAAAGCAGACGGTATTGATCGTTCGAAATCCAACTGGGTAGCTTGGCTTAGTGGCAAGTGGTCAGTGGCCAAAGCGCTTTTAGACAAGGAGGCCAGCGTTCAAAACATAGTGGCTATGCTTAGCAGTCATGTTGGTTGAAGGCGCCAAAGGCACACGTTTTGCAAGGTGCAAGGCGGGAGACTTGATTTTAAATACGTGGTGCTTCCTAAGTTTCAAACGAGAGCGTAGCTCATGCGGCGGTTGGAGCCACGACTAAGATGTTTGTCATGGGCAACGTTGAGAATTTGAATCCCTCCAAGGGAAAGGTAATTAAATTTTTAATTATTTTTAATGTTGCCTAAAGTGGGGAGTTAAAAGGTTTGCTAGTTGGAAATAATTAAAAGGGATTGCTAGTGGAAAGTTGTGTTAGTTGGAAATTGGTTTTGGAGTTATAAGGAGTTTGATTTTATTTTTAATAAAGTATTAATTATTATATTTGCATATTGAGGAGTAAGACTTTAAGAGTGTTGTTTTTAATTTTTAAAAAGGACTTTTGCCAAAGATATTATTATGAGGGTAATGGTTAAGGTGTTGAATATTATTTCAAAGTTGGAGTGATAAGGTGTATTTTGTTTGATATCATTCTGTATTGTGTTTCACTGAGGAAATTATTACCTTCTAACCCTTATTGAGATTGGCAAAGAAGTGAGTGTGAGTGTGGCAGATTTGTGAGATCAACTCCTTGTCAAGCAAAAAGGTATGGGCAAATTCTTCCTTGGTTGAGTTGATTGATTGGCTTTCTAGAAAATAAAGTTTGGAGTGAAAAGGATTTGATTAGGGTTTCCTTTTCGAAAGTGTTTGAGTTAATGCTTCAAGATTTTTTTGGAATTAAGTGTTGTGATTAAAACCTTGTTTTATAAGCATTGTTGTTGAAACCATTGGTTGTGTGAAGAACTTGAGTTGGGGTTTGAAAAGAACATGAGTATCATTGTTATATGAAGATTGATTTATAAGCATTGTTTTTGAAGTGAGTTGTTGTGCAAAGAACTTGAGCTAGGGTTTGAAAAGAACATGAGTATCATTGTTATGTGAATATTGATTTATAAGCATTGTTGTTGAAGTGAGTTGTTGTGCAAAGAACTTGAACTAGGGTTTGAAAAGAATATGAGTATCATTGTTATGTGAGATTTGTTGTTAAGCATTGTTGGAAACATTTTGAGTTGGTGTTTACATGCTTGGACTAGGGTTTGTAAGCAAGGGTTGTTTCTTGAGTAATTGGTTGAGTAGAGTTGATTGAGCCTAGTCAAGTGGATGCATGAAGTGATTTTTCAAGTTCCATAAACAAACTATTCTATATTCTAATTTGAGTTAAGAAAGTGATTGAGCAGATTTGAGCAGGTTCTGAATGGACTATTGAGTAGATTTGAATAAGTTCTGTGTGGACTTATTGAGCAGATTGGATAAGTTTTGTGTGGACTTATTGAGTAGATTGGACAAGTTCTGTGTGGACTTGTTGAGCAGATTGGACAAGTTTTGTGTGGACTTGTTGAGCAGATTTAAGCAAGTTTTGTGTGGACTTGTTGAGCAAATTTGAGCAAGTTCTATGTGGAATTTTTGAGCAGATTTAAGCAAGTTCTATGTGGACTTGTTGAGAAGATTTATGCTAGACTGAAGGACTGTGTTTAGTGCAAATTAGATACAGAGCTTTGGAGGTGACAGAGTAGATGTTAGGACTGAAACTGATGGGATAATATTATTGATACAACTGAAACTGAAGGGATAATATTATTAATACAAATGAGTTACATATATAGGCAAAAGGCCTATATGATAAACTGACAAGTGTCAATATAAACTGACAAGTGTTAAAACAGAGGCATAGTGCACTTTAGTTCCAACATTCCCCCTTAAAGTGCACTATTCTAAGCGTCAAAACAGAGGCATAGTGCACTTTAATTCTAACACTCCCCCTTAAAGTGCACTATCCTAACTAAAGAAGAAACAAAACAAGTCAACATTAGGTAACATTTCCCCTTAATGTTGACTTCTCTAAAACAACCTATCATCCTCTCTTATTGTTGATTTGGTCTAGGCTCGTGCTCTTTGCGCTTGGCTCTCCAACTGTGAATAATGCTAGATTCACTGTGTATACATCTCGGTCTGTTGCCTCAGGGTCAACCACTTCCACAGGTCTGTTACCACTAGATCAGTCGTCTAAGTGCCTTAGGGTCATCATGGGTGCCTCAGGGTCAACCACTTCTGGGTCTGTTGCCTCTGCAGGTCATCCTCAAAGGATGTTGCCTCTCATAAGTCACTGACTAGATTCACCACGAATAGCAAATCCCTTATCATGGTGAACTCAATCTAGAAGGTGTCGGTCTCTGCCAAAAATGCACCTTAATACAAAGGAAATACGAGCCATATAAGAGTGTCGGTCTTTGTCAAAAATGCACTCAATACAATAAAATGAGACATAGAATCCAAATATGGAGGAGAAGAAGAAAATAAGAGAATCTTCTGAAGTGTCTTCATCAGTAGTCTTCAGAAGTAGATCCGAAAAAACCTTGGATAGAGTCTAGGGTGTTTATGTTTGTAGTCCTTAGAATAAGTGTCCTTATTGTAGTCACCTCATCTTATCGGAATGCATGGGTAACCAGCCGCTGCATCCACCAAGTAGAAAGAGGAGAATACTAGATACTAGGTTCACTTACAAGTGCCTTGGGAGTGTCGGGTACAATCGAGAATGCACTCTAAGGTAGAAAACATTTGAGGCTAAAAATCTCAATTGAAACAACCTCAAAATTACAAATTGATAGTACCATTGTGTCTATCACGGAAAAACGTTTCCAACGACTATAAATACCCCTATACTTGTATGTGTATGGGGCCTTCAATATGGGGAAAACATTACCATGCCTATCTAGGCAGTAAATAAACAGCATCGGTTCCAGTTTTGAAATTACAATAAAGTAGGCCATGTAGGCCTTCCACTCCACTCTCCATTGTGGAAATAAAACATTAAACTAATGGCCAAATAAGCCATACTGTCGGCTTAGCAAAATGTCAAGTCCCCATATATTAAATAAAGTGGCCCCATCCACTTTAATAAAAATATTTCTCTAGTTTTTACATAAATTTCCCTTACATTAAAGTGCCTGTTCACTTTATAAATAATACCTTCGCTCTATGACAGGAATGTGGCATTATAGTTTGATTTAGAAGCCTCAAACTCCACATGTAATTATTTTATACTGATGCAAATACATCCCAAATCAAGTCCCTGTAAACAAAATGATCACCAAATGAAACAACATCAGAAAAAAATATTTAAATGGCCCAAAAAACTAGCTTGAGGGATGAGCCACGAAGTGGGCCTACAACTCGTCGACACGTATATCATGCCACGTTAGGGCACACTGGAAAAAGTGGAGGCACGTCACATGGGCTATTATCTACGTCGAGCACACCATTGATGGTGAATCCTTCACCTCGAGGGCCTACTAGAATGCGCGACGAGCCTCAACGGACATGCCCTTCTTCACGTAACACGGGGTGAGCATGCAGAGACTATTGGCGTTCTTCCCGTTGAGCTCCATCGACTCCTTCATGTCTGCCTTCGCTGCCACATCGGTGAATGATGACACCACCATCGTCATGTCCTCCATATCCCACATCCTGTCGCAGATGAACATCTTCAGGCCTCTCCGTTGGAACTTTGACAGCTTCAGGTCTGAAGTAGGATCAAATTTTGATCGCACTAAAGAGAATTGCATTTGTCCGAACAACGTCTAGATTGTGAAATTTTTGAGGAGACTAGATCTGTGAAGTGGGTGAACCTGCCGGAGTCAAATTACATCCTGCATATGCGAGGAGATCCCATGTCGGGCGCTTTTATGTCGCACAAATTACAAATGAACCGTAGAAAATATTTCAGAAACCCTCTCTGCTTTATTTAAAGCCAACAAAAGAGGAAAACGATGCTTACAATTTGTTTGCCATACCCTGTATTCTCTTGCATCACTACATTCCTTCCAAAGAATTTCAGAGTTTTTGCGCGGTTTACCTTCACACATTTGAATTAGGTTAAAATTTCCTTTGCACCTATAATAAAAGACGAAAAATACCAGGGCACGCTCTCCGTTTTCAAAATCAGTGAAACCTTTGAAATTTAGAACTTCTCAAAATTTTTGAGTTAGTATCAAGTGAATCAAACATATTGTAAAGCAGAACATCATCCTTTATTTTCAGTGTTACATCGTACATCAGGTTGTTGTACTACAAGGGGGTCACAGGTACGAGCCTCGTGGATGTGGACCAGGAGCATACGAGGGATTTGATGGTGTACAAGGATGTCTTTGTCCCGAGGGTTTCTAGGGACATTAAGTGCTTGCAGGGGGAGAATTCTCGATTTCAGACCGGGGTTGTCGACTTCCACAAGATGGCAACATATTTTAACCAACCCTTTTCTTTGCCTGATAAAATCCCTCTTGGGAGCTTTAATGCAATTTTCAATTTCTCTGGTTCCTGGCAAGCTGATCGAGCATCCATCAAGAGCCTTACTATGGATGGAGTTTCCATTGCATTGTACATAGTTTAGCTGATCGCTTTTCTCCATCCACTCATCTATAGTAATCTGCTACTGTCGGCATTCCTTGCTGCAAAATGCACTGTCACCTCTGTACATGTAAATATCGTGGCCATCACCAAGGCGGTGGTTGTAAAGGCGACAGGCATCGAGGAAATGAGCAGGCTTCATAGAATCGTAATGACAGTCCTTCTCAGATCGAGGCAAAAAAAAACCTCGATCCACCAAAAACCCATGTGATCGAGATCGAAGCCAAGCTGTGACATGCTGGTGGTGCGATTCATTGGAGCCTAGGTCGCTTTCCCAACATTCTCCGTGACCCCCCGCTACAGGCGACCACCAAATTCTCCCTGAAACTTCCCCAAACTACTTAAATCTTCGATCTGAAGCAGCAGAACTCACCAATATGGGAATCAAACCATGAATTTAGTGCCCTAGCCTTTGTAATTTATAAGAAATGTGCATGTTGTAGTAGAATATGGCAGCTCATCCACTGCCTCAAATTTCATCTCAATCACTCTAAGAAAAAATATTTTGCAGCCATTGGTTTTTCAAAGCTTCTGGTTTCTGATCCATCTCATGGATGGAGAGCATACTCCCTAGCTAAAGAAAAAAAATGGAAAAAATGGGGGGGGAGTGGGGGAGGGAGGGGGAGGGAGGATTTCCATGAGGGAAATCCCCCCTCAAGCTCACAAGGCCAGAGAAATCTTGGAGCTCTGATACCAAATGTTAGGACTAAAATTGATGGGATAATATTATTGATACAAATGAGTTACATATATAGGCAGAAGGCCTATATGATAAACTGACAAATGTCAAAATAAACTGACAAGTGTCAAAATAGAGGCATAGTGCACTTTAATTCTAACAGTAGACAGGATAGTAGTCTCTAGTATATAGAGATCGATCAGCCAGGGTAGTGAGGACAGGTCTTCTGTGTGGGGACAAGAGTCTTCAATGGAGAGAGATCCACAAGCTAGTGCAGTGGAGGTAGTAGTCTTCTAGAGGATCACCAGCCAGAGAAGAGGAGAAGGAGTTCTCCTATGGATAAAGATCCACAAACTTTATTTAGGGGATTGGTGTCTCCTTTGGATAGAGGTCCATAAATATTGTCATTGGGAAGGATTTCCAAGAGATTGAGAAAATTTTAGTGAAATATTTTCTCCGTGGAGTAGCCCACATTGGGTGAACCACGTAAATTGTGGTGTCTCTATTGTGTGTGGTGATTTGTGCATTGCTTTGATTATTGCTATTGGTATTGCTATCTACACATTGTTTAATATTGATTTGGAAAGAAAAATAAAAAGTGGTCTTATACTGTTCCCCCCCCTCTCAGTATAAGCTTGTGTTCTTCAAATGATTGGTCACTAGAGGCTCTACTTAAGGCTTGAATTTTACTTTGGTTAGTATTCCAAAGCAAGATTCTTACAAGAGAAAGTCTAAAAAGAAGAAGATATCATGGACCTTTCAAATGTACCCTATGTGAGGATTTAGAAACATTAGACCATTTAATTTAGGTTCGTCTCCTCACACAATTTGGGGTTTGTTGGCTTTTTAAGCCTTACTACCACAAAATATCATAGGTCCTAATATAAAATAGCCACAATATTAAAGGTCAAAATAATATTAATGAAGAGTAGAATATATATGAGAAAATTAATATGTATATCAAGGCCTATATAATAAAGAAAATAACATTAATTTATATACTAAAATATGAATGTAAATGGTCTCGTCATTCATGAACTATATATGAAGAAAACTTACAATATTGATTGCTCAAAAATCTGTATACAAACTTTATTCCTTTCCTTCCTCTTACAATTAGATAATGATATATGAATATCAGATCTTGTTTTATCATGGAGCATTGTCTCTATAATATAGCCATAGTAAGATGACTCATCAAGTACTTGACCATTGCTCTCCATATGACAAGTCCCATGACCCTTGGCTTATCATCTTGCCATTGCATACTAGATGGACACTTGACTGTAAGATACTTGTACACATCTACATGACTCTTACACTTCTACATGCACTCCTAATCTAGGACACATATGCACATTCTCACATTACATATTTGCACTCTTATATACAAGACACTTATGCACATCCTCACATTACATATTTGCACTCTTAAATACAAGACACTTGTGCACATTCTCTCAATCTACACTTGCACTCTAACTTGTGCATTTTCCACATTGCACTCTTACATGACACTTTGTTTTTGCACATTAACACTTACATAAAAGGAGAAATATAAATCACACTCTAAACTATAGACTCAACCCTAATCTATGACATATTTACAATTGTACTAGCAAGTGCTTGCTAGTGGGCTGCCTAAGATCAAGTCCCATTGACTTTATCTTTACCGAATGGTCTAAAAATTATAGAGGTTTCTTAAAAAAGTAGAAATGGAGGCTTAGAACTTAGTCTTGAACTTTGGTTTGGAGTGGAGGGTAGGGTTGAATAAAACTTAGTGCTCCACTTATACTAAAAGCAGACAATGTTTAGACTTTGGTATCAAGAAGCAGCAGACCAAAATAGCAACTTCAGCCATTCTAGCAAGTGAAATCACTCCCTCTGGACTTTGAGAGGATTTTTTCTCTTTTGAGGAACTGCAGAATATCATATGGGTCGTACACAAACAGCTTGTTTGCACTACATAACCCATAAAATAATATATACATTAACTGCCTTGGTTGCGGAGCCATCTGTAACTATGCATCAGTTCCTGCATTGGGCATGCTCAGAAATCCGATGTCTTTTGGAACATGGTTTTTGGGATAGAGAATGTCATTTTCAACAGTTTTGTTAAACTTGTTTGGCCTAGAAACTTGATTTGAACTAAAATATTTCGTTGAATTGAACCTTAAAATAATTTGTAAAATTGTACTGTCAAGTCTGGTTCTCTCCTAAAGTATGTGTCCACAATGGAAATGTTTCAAGTTTTGATAAAATAATTGCATTTCAAAGTAGTATTTTGATAAAATAATTGCAATTCTTGATGGGATGCAGCATTTATTGATCCAGTTAAATCTAATTCGGAAGCACCTGTGAGACAAGATTCAAAGTCAAGATATGTGGCCAATGCCTTAATATCTCTCGTCACTATAAAAAGAAATAGTTCAAAACCAAAATTTAATTCAAAGTCAAGATATGTGGTCAATGCCTTAATATCTCTCGTCACTATAAAAAGAAATAGTTCAAAACCAAAATTTAATTCAAAGTCAAGATATGTGGCCAATGCCTTAATATCTCTCGTCACTAGAGAAAGAAACAGTTCAAAAACAAAATTTATGTGGACAGCAGATGTTGTAATTTTAATTTTATGTGGAGAGCAGATGTTGTAATTTTAAGCTTGCAGTAACGAATAATTATATGTAAACAACAGCAAAGAATTCGTCTCGTAGTCCAAAATGCTGGAGAGAAGGAGAAGCCAAACGTGGATCCTCTACTCAGTCACGTCACACCCAAAAAAGCCAAGGAAAATTCAAATATATTTAAACATTTTTCTTAAATAGTACAATGGAAGACCAAGACAGCAACTTTTGACTAGCAGTCAGTGGTCATAACTTACCTCTATCTCGCCATCCTGGGCCTGGAACTCTATTGTTCGAGGCATTCTTAGTATTCAATTTCCCAAATCTAATTTTTCCTAGTCTATCATAAAATGTTATACCACTGATTCCAGTGCACTTATACAATTTATGCAATGGAGTTCATATCTGTGTAAGTGTGCTTATCATTAATTGTAATTGTGATATCCAAGATAAAACCATATTTTCGTAAAAGCACATTACAATGATTACAGTTGATGTCAAAGAACCAGACCAAAATTGTAACTTCAGCCACTGTTCTAAGTGAAATTACTCCCTCTTGAACAGGAGAGAACATTCTTTGGGAGAACTCCTGAAATAACATCTGGGTCATCCTGGCAATATTTGCTCTACGTATTTGATAATTTAGTACGTGCATCACTTCCTTGCCTTGATCACAGAAACATCTGCAACTATGCATCAGTGCCTGCATTCAGCATGCTTATAAATCATGTCTTTTGGAAATGATTTTTGGACTAGAAACACCAGCAGAACCTTTATGTTACCATTGGTAGCTTTGTGAGACTTGTTTTTCATTGACCTCCTCCTCCCACCAAAAAGAAAAAAACTGTATGATCAGACTTTAAAATAATCTGTAAAGTAGTGCTATCAAATTAGGTTCTTTCCTAAGCAAGAGCATTGTCCCTGTGTCATATCCAACAATCTCTGCTTTCAACATGGTGTTGATCTAACTTACAATGTAAGTTTAACAACACCAATATGTACATTCAACCGAAACTCATGGTTCACAATGCACATAAAAAGACGATAATATTACGAGAAAACTGAATGGCTAGTACCACAGCAAAGGAGATTCGTCATTAAGTAATAACTTATATTTGGTTAAATAACTGAAATCTTTGATGACATTTAGCATTTCATGATCCAGTTAAATCTAATTCAGAGACACATGTTACATAGAAAACATTCAGACAAGATTATAAGTCAAGATATATGGCCAATATCTTAATATCCAGCATCCCTACAACCATTTAAGCATTCTGAATTATCCATTAGATATTTCTTTATTTGAAGCTTTCAAGTTCTCTGCCATGGCATATTTTTCCTTTGTTTATTAACCAAGGAATAAAGGTCTAACTGAGTCTGTCATTTGTTTTCTGCTGAGAAGATCATGCTCCACAAGCTCTATTTTGCTTTGCCACATAGTCAAGTGGCTAAGCATCAGTAATTATGGACCATGGATTCAAGAGATTCTCATAGGACCAAGACATATTAATTACACCATTTGTAGATCCTTATTTATTACCTCCTAGCTTGCTACTTTTACTGTTTGTCAGAAAAGGAGCTTCGAGTCAAGAGCTTCACATAGGACCAGTATAAACTAGGCAGATGCAAGAATTATTTGATAGCATAAACATATTTGTAAAGATCATTTCTGAACTCTCATGATGTTTTTCCATGCAATAGTCGTAGGCAAGGATATGTTCATATAGATTTTTTCATAGCTTGTTGAAATAAGAGAAAAGATTTTAGGAAAGACATGCATTTCTCATCAAGGGTTGTCCAACTTAACCCTAAGATTGCTTAAGATTCCTGTATGGCTTACAAACTCTTTGCAAGATGACATTGTTATAAAGGGCTGGGTTGGATGGAATTTATTCTGATCAATGAGAAATGATCATAATCATGAACCGTAATAATTGTTTTGCTCTTTATATTGTCTCCATATGACAATTATACAACAGCATGTCATTATATGCTTTGTTATTTTTACTTGGTAGTTCTTTTTTGGTACCAACCTTGTACATCTCCTTGAAACTTCCTTAAGAATCAGTGGATGATGTTTTCGATCATCCAGCCAAATATTTTGCCATTAACCAAGGCTACTTGGGTGGAAGGGTGCACAACATATGAATGTACAGCACGTGGTGTGGATTCCAAAAAATCGGTATGTGGAGTTTATAATGCATGTCACAGTGTTTTTTTGCACAAAGGTTATTTATGTATTGGGAAATTTAAAATAATTATAATGCCATAGTATGGCTGTGCACTGGATATGGGTATGTACTGGATATGGGTATGTGCATCCATCTTGAGGCTAGGTCCATGCATATGTGTAACTATGCCATCAATATAATTCCTTTCTTTCTTGTCTATTGATCTATGCTTCAACATGCTTTATTGCAGTGTTTTTTTCGCTTCTAATACTGCTTTCAATTGTGCAATGGTGGTACTGCACTTTTTCAGATCTTCAATGATATTCAGTTTTCTTGTGCCCTGACCTTCTCTTTCTCATATATTTGTTGTATATTGTAAGTTAGATGTGCATCCAACGTGTTGAGACCTGCTTTCTTATGATAGTTTGTATTTGCAGAATAGCTGCATATGAGTAAATTATCCGCAAAAGTGCATTTTTTAAAGCAACTGCACTTTTAAATAGTTGCTTGTTGGTCCAGACGAGATCTTGATATTTAGCTGCCAGACCTTGTATCTGGCCTGTGAACAGTCATTATAAGATATTTGAGAGCCTAATAATCCACTAAGTGAACCATGGAGGCAAATTCTCACGAGTTATTGAAGTGGCAGCACAGGCCCTACTTTAGGCTGCATGCAATGATTGTGAGTCTCAGTTTATGGAAGCATTTCTTAAAAATATTGCATGACAGAGTTCAGAAGTAGTATGCACCTCATAATGGATGAAGCACATTTCTTTTCTGGAACCAGAGTGAAATCTACAACCTGGATGCTATTTTGCACGTTCACTCTATCGTAGAAATAACATTTGAGCTTTTGGCAATTTTTACTTGCAATGCTAATCATTTTTTTATGCATTTGTTTTTCACTCTTTCATCTAAAATGCACTTTGAAGCTTCATTGTACAAATTTATAGAAATTGCAAAAATTTATTCCCTTAAATGTGTCATGCCTCCAAATGATATAATTGCATGCACTTTGACTTTCATGGCATATGTTAACTGTCGTACATTAAAAAAGAATAACATGTTGAAGAGCCATTAAATTTAAATTTCAAAATTTGGACATATCCAATTGCCTTGGTTATAGTGCATATGCAACCAAATGATCAAATCAAAGGGGTTTGAGAAAAAAGTTGTGCATTGCATTGAATAAATTTAAGAATAATAGAGCAAGGGTTTGAGAATAAAGTTGTGCATTACTTTGATAGAAATTGGGAATAATAATATAAGGTTTTGTGAAAAAAAATTGTGCATAGGGTTTGATTGATTTTAGGAGTACATAAAAAAGTCAATTATCAAGTGCTAGACTAGAGCTATATTTTAGAGTGCAATAAATATGAGACATATGAAAGTGAGACTTAATGAATATAAAAGGACATATTGGGTATTTTTAATGCATATCATTCTTTATATGTTCATGACGCATTTTTTTTGGGTAGAATATGTCTGAATTACTTTAGCCAAAGAAAGCACTTTTGGGAAAGATATAAGCATTGTTTGTATGCAATATTTGAGAATATTTGAGTAGGTTCTATGAGCAGGATTGAGGTATAATTGAGCAGATTTGAGCAGAGTTGTGAGCAAAGTTGAGCAAGTTTTGTGAGTAGATTTGAGCAGAATTATGAATAGGTTTTGGTGAGCATATTTGAGCAAGCCTTGTGTGTAGGCTTGGAGCAGATTTGAGCAGCTTTTGGTGAGCATATTTGAGCAAGACTTGTGTAAAGGCTTGGACTAGATTAGAGAAAAGGGGATTAATATGTCTTGTGGATAGAGATCTATGAATTAGAGTAGAGGGGATTTAGGTCTCATGTGGATAGAGGTCCATTAATCAAAGAAGAGGGGATTGAGGTCTCCTGTGGATAGAGGTCCACGAATCAGAGTAGAGGGGATTGAGGTCTCCTATGGATAGAGGTCCACAAAATAGAGTAGATGGGATTAAGGTCTCCTATGGATAGAGGTCCATGAATTAGAGTAGAGGGGATTGAGCTCTCCTATGGATAGAGATCCACGAACTAGAGTAGAGAGGATTGGTGTCTCATGTGGATTGGGATCCATAAACTTGTGAGAGGGGGCATGTGTCTCCTATGGATAGAGTTCCACAAACATTGTAATAGGGAATGATTTCCCATGAATTTTGTTGATAAATTTATAAGAAATATTTCTCCATGGATGTATCCCACATTGGGTGAACCACATTAAATATGTGTCTCTCATGTGTGTGATAATTTGTGCATTGTTTCATTATTGCAATTGATAATATTGGATAATATTGCTTTGGAAAGAAGAGTAAGAGTTTGATATTATACTGTTCACCCCCCTCTTAGTATAAGCTTGTGTTCTTCATATTCTACATCTAAAAGATATGTTTTCATAATATATGGTTTGGATCCACATCTTATCCCCATACTTAATAATTATTGATTATAATAAAATTTACTTATATCAATCATGACCAATATCCGAGTATAAATAACCAAGAATCCATCTTTTATAGTTTCTAAAATATCAAGAAATTATCCTAGAGTGTTACCTATTGCCTTAAAGGTATATATTTCCTAAAATTCAATGGGCAACACATACATCCTAACCCAGTCTGGTACTAGGGATAGATTTACATTTTCAAGTGAAAAGCCTTCATACCAGTTGGTAAGGAAGAGCCTTGCTCTTCCCATAAACCAAGGAAACTCTTTTAGATTTTTATATCTATCTTCCTTAGAAAAAATAGTTAGGAGTAAACCTTTGAGATGAATGGATAGACTCACTCATGGATATTTCCAACTCCTATCAATTTATTTTCTCAAGGCTAAAGCCCTTAACCAATACCCATTAAATTTACCAAAAACCACCCTATCTTGGAGCCATGAGGATTGATCCTCTAAGTTGTGCTTACTAACCTCTACTACTAGAGATAATTTTAAGGATTTAGCTATAAATTAGTCAATGGGAAGGAAACTAAAACATAAAATGTACTAAATTTTACCAAAATATCCTATATGAAATATAATATTTGATACAAAATTTATAATAATTTGTATGCAAAAATTCTAAGATAAAATAAGGGAAAAAAACTTATCTAAAAAATTCTATGCCTAGAGAGAATATCTAGCCTCACTAAATACCTATACCTCCATTGTTCCTTCCATCATCCGAACCCTAGCTAATAAATATTTGCAATTTTATTTTTCGTGACTTGAAAAATTGTCACTTCCCTTGTTTCGGATAGCTAACTTCATAGGGTTGTATCTCCCTCAATATTGCTTTGATTCCTCCATATGACCAACTATTGTAAAGCTATTCAAATTTTGCATAAATTGGCCCAAGGATCAACTAAATAAGATAACCCTTCACAAATATATGACTCCTATAAGGTGAGACATTTAAAAAAATGCCCTAATCTTTCATGAAGACTAACTCAACCAACCATGTTTCTTCAATGAGTTTATACAGGTTTTTATGAGGGGTTCTGGTACCCTCATACTGAGTGGGATTTGAACCTTAGACCTCCAAAGAGAGGTCAAATCCATTACCACTACAATAATCTTACAACTTCAACCAACCAAGTTATTGCTATACTATATCCACTTTATTATCAAGATCACATTATCACAAGAGTACCAATAACAATATGGGTGTTTAAACTTGGAGTTTTATCTATTTATATATACATAAAATACACTTATAAATCCTCATAAGGGTACACAAGATAATCAGTTTACGGTTGAGTTAAGACAAAAAAGAAGACAAAGGATGGTCAATGTCATCTCCCATCAATAAACATTTTGTTCATACATCATATGAATGAATTAGATTATAGGATACTTTGTAACACCATTTGGTTGATTATTTTGGCTATTTCATATTACATATTTTAAAGCATATTATGGAAATGAGACTAGTGGTTTATATGTCCTTGTTTTCTATATCACTTGGGACCCAATGCATCCACATTAATTTCTTATTGGAATCCTTTTAGAACTTGCTACCTTTTTGCATTGTGTCAATAGCTTTGTCACTTGGATCACATTACTTTTTATGGTATTTTGTTCTTATTTATTGTGAAGCACTTTGAGCAACATATTTGGTAGGAGTGCTTTAGCTAGTTCAATTTTTTTTCCTTAGCTACGTGACTTTGTCAACCACTTTAACTTCATCCACCATACTTTATTCTATACTACATATGTTTTTATTTATTTCTCTTTATTTCATCTTAAAGAAAAGGAAGAAATTCTTTAGGGGGGATTTTATGTAGCTCCTCCAATCATGCTTCTTTTTCATTTTAAAATTTGAAGTTAATTATAAGATCTGTCTAAATTTGGGCAACTCTTATCACTCTAGAGAATGGAGACTCATAGGTGATTAAACCTTTATATATTTAGTTTTAACATCATATAGTTGCAGTTATATGGTGCTTTAGCCATAGGGATTTTCGAGCTTTAATATTATTTTTCTATTAGATTTAAGGACAAGCAATACCTATAGAGATGTTTTATGTCGTGACTCTTCCATGGTAACACATCTAATCAATAATGTCTATTCCATTATAAAGTAAACTTGAAGAGATTTTCAAATATATATTATATAACCTATATTTTTAAAAGCAAGTGACGGATTTTAATTTTTGAAAATTTGGTAACTATCTATAATTATAATATATGATAGTGTTTTCTATCCTAGTTATAGCTGAAAAATTCAAACTATTATATTTTTAACATTTGGTGATCAATTTTTTCTTAAACCACTCACTGTATTGGAAGCCTATTTATATTTATTTTTCCCATATAGACTGCATTTCCTCTTATATCTAATCACTAACATACAATCAAATTTGAAAAAATAGGTAAACTCCAAAAATATGCTTATCTTCTAATGTAAATAATGTTGTTTACTACACATTTTAGGACAACTATGTACTCTTGAATGTTTGATACCAAAATAATATTCTCTCTTTGGAAGGTAGTGATAAACACATAATACCAAAATATTTCACCTGCTTATATTTTTTCTTTTGAGAATGGTTTATCCCTATTTGATTATGTAATTGTAATAATATTTTTGTTTATTATCATATGAGAGGACTAGAATTTAGGTACTTTGTAACACCACATTGTTTGATGATTTTAATCGCTTCTTGTTACATTTTGTAAGCATGATATGACACCGATGAAACTAGTAGTTTGTGTGCTTGTCTTTGGTATCACTTGGGACCCAATGCACCCACACTAATTTATTTTTGAACTTATTTTGGAACTTGGTATCCCTTCATTCTTTAGTAGCTTTTCCACTTGGATCACTGATAAGGAACACACAATTATAAATTGATAAAACTAAATTGTATTACCAGAACATACCTATAAATAGGCATTACAAAGCTTCAATTGGATAAGGTGGTATTAAATATTTACGACCCTTATTTGTTACAACTAACAAGTAATGATAATACATTATTCCCTATCATTCCTCCTCACTAAGAAAACATTCATCCCCATTGTGTATAAGGGTGGAAGAGAAAGAGGGAAAGAGCCATAAGTATCGAGTACAACCAAAAATGTATTCCTGTTACAAAAGAAGAAGACCAAAATGACAAGTTTTTACAAGTCTTCAAAAAATTAAAAACTAATGCTAGCACTGAATCAGGCTCAAAAAACACTCTCCAATGACTATAAACATTGCTATACTGGTGGATAGCTATATGGGTCCCTCGAGTCGACAGAAGAAAGCAACATCAGTTGTACAGTATAGATGTCGAAGAATATTCCTTGAAATACATGCCAAAGATGCCAGTTGGAAATTGGAATGCATTAAATTTTGGTTTTAATTGTGGGCCACAAGCATTAAGGAAATGTGCACGTGAATGAAGGGTAACAGTTTAATGTGCACTAATAAAGGTGATAGACATTAATGAATGCAACATGGAAATGCATTTAATAAAAGCAACGACATGGAAATGCATTTAATGAAAGCAACGACATAGAAATGAATTAAATTTTTGTTTTTTATTGAAATGTAGTAAGAAATATTTAATTAAATTAAAAAATAATTTAATTTAATTTATTATTAAATTTGCATTTAATGGTGAGCCACGTGCGAAAATTAAAATAAAATGTGTGCATTAAAAGGAAAATGCACATTAGGTGGTGGGTATGTTTTAATGATGGACATGCACATTAATGATGGTATGGAATTAATGACAATGGTAACAATGAAAACATTAAATTAAATTAAAAATAATTTAATTTAATTTATTGTTAGAAATGGTGGAATTGGGTATGTAAAAATTAAATTAAAATAAAAATTAATTAAATTAAATTTATTGAATGGTGGAGGCCACACTTGAGGTCGAGTGAGTGGAAGCGACAACAATGAACGACTACAGGGTGCGACGACCATAAATTTTGTCGTAGTAGATCGATCGAAAGTAGTATGCTCGATGGTGATAGGAGCACATATAGCAATTTTTGATGCTGAAAATTTGATGTTAATCATGAAGTCACATGGACACACCAAAAAACACAGGAAATAGTACCAAAATATTAGATCTTCTATCGAAGTGTTCAAAACAAGACCAAAAAATGTATATTTGTGCCTAGAAATTGCAAGGAAACTGTTGGAATCAATGTTGAGTAGTTGGAAAGGCATGTTGATCATGCAAAAGTTGTCAAAAAATCATCCAAAAAAATAAAAACATGCTAAAAATTTGTACATGAGCTACATAGCCACCAATGAAGACGATGCGAAGGTCATGTGCTAGGGATCAATACCCAAAAATAGGATATCGCAACTCGAAGGCTATGAAGACACTAGATCAAGGCATGAAATACATGGAAACATTGAAAATTGATGTGATGGTGGCAAAAAATGGGAAACCAGCATTCAAGAGAACCATCGATTGATAAAATGATAACGAAGAGGTTGTGGATGTACTGGTAGGCCACAAGGTGCAACAGGCATGATGACAATAGGAAAGAGAGCAACTTGTTATTCAACTGTAATGACTTCTAGTGAGATTTGATCTGCAATTTTGGGAGTATCTTGATCTGCAATAGAAATATTTTCAATAGCATCAAAAATAATATGAGCAACATTATATAGCAAAAAGATGTTGGGTATGTCAACCATAGATCCTGGTTTGATTCCAGGTGTTGCTTTAGAATCTTCATCATTGAAATCATCGTCTACATTAACGAGTTTTTCATCAGCAACTATGACTAATTTAGCTTGAAACTATTGAAATATGGTAAGCATATCTGCTTGAATTTGTTGAAGTTTCACAATGAGATCGATAAGTCAGGTAGATACCTCATCGATAAAAATGGTCAAAATCGAAATCATACTCTTAGATACAAAAAAATGGTGGTCATGAACAAAGAAGGTGTAAGTGCACCAACGAACACAAAATGAAAATGATAATGTAGAGTTTTCAAATCCAACAAAGTGCAAACCAAGCTAAAAGCTTTCAAATATCTGTAACAAAATATAATGGTGTTCACAAGGTGGGTAAAACCACCAAACCAAGATCCACGAGAGGTTTTCTCATTCCTCATTTGAACCAAAAATAGCCTAGAGGAAGAAGATACTTGCCTACCTAGTGCTCAACTCTGATACCAATGATAAGGAAAACACAATTACAAACATACAACCAAAGGTTTACATGAATTAAAACTGAACTGTATTACCAGAACATACCTATAAATAGGCGTTACAAAGCTTCAATTGGATAAGACGATATTAAATATTGATGACCCTTATTTGTTACAACTAACAAGTAATGGTAATACATTATTCCTTATAAAGCACACTACTTTTTATGGTATTGTGTGTTTGCTTCTTTGTCTTGAAGTAATTTAAGAACTTTCTTTGCATTGGAGTATGTGGTGGCTAAGATTATCTAAAGGGCACAACCAATTTTTGTATTGAATTGTACATATAAACCCTTTTTGCCCTTATAAACCTTAAAAATATATTTTTGTAATATTTTATTATTTTAATCCTTAAGGTCGGTTACTCAACCTTGACCTAAAGGTAAATTATATTTGGGTATAGATACTTCATTATATTAATGGTAAAAAAACTTAATTCATTTATTGATGCAAGAACCTATTTAATACATTCTTTAAGGTTACAAACAGGAAGATCGATACTCTAGATTTAGGAGATCGTCACATATAAGATATATTAAAATAATATTCCAGCTATTAATAATCTTTTAGTTGATAATGTATGATCTAATAAGAATGTAATAACATATCCTAACACCACCCTATTACATTATTCAGGTTATAAAATATTAAGACCTCCCCTTAATTTAGAGGAGTCTAGGCTCCTACTCTTGGCTTTGGCTCTAGTTCCCTATTTTGGCTCTAACATTGGTTGCTCTATATATTATATTTGATTGCTCTAGCTCTGGATGCTTTGGCTCTAGATATTGTGGCTCTTGGGTAACTACCTCTGGGTCCACCTATGGATTTTCCGTTGGACCCCCCTATGAGTTTAACTCTTTCTTTGGGTTTACCTCTAGGTATGCCAATGGGTTCGCCACTGACTAATCCTTTGGATTTTCCTTTGGGTATGCTAATGGGTTGACCACTAGGTCTACCACTGTGTCTACCTCTGGTTCTACCATTGGGTTGGCCTATAAATCTACCACTAGGTTGGTCTTTGGGTCTATTTATGGGTTTGTTGCCTCTTGGCCTACTTCTAGGTTAGTTGCCTCTAGGTCTACCTCTAAGTTTGTTACCTCTTGTCTTGATTTTGGGTTAGTTGCCTTTAGGTATGTCTTTGGAATTGCTTTTGAGAGATTTTAATTGTATTGGATGCTAATAGTGCTACATTAAAAGCATATTGGACATATAGGGCAAACAAACCACTTTTGTAGGAACCAATGGCTATATGCTTACCATTCATAGTGATAAAACACATCTTATGACTATTCTCAAATCTGAAATCAACCTTCATATTTTTATTCAGTATTTGGGGCATACACAACAATTTGTTATCTAGGCTTGCAACATAAAGGACTTTTTGATGGTGCATTTTCCATCTTGAAGTTGAACCAAAACTTCATCAACTCCTTTGACCTCATAGGTTTTATCATCTGCAATGACCATTGGTTTTCCTTATTTGGATTTGAAGGTATAAAACTAGTCTTTATCCCCCGTCATGTCTTGGCTAGTACCATAATCAATATACCAAGAATCATCCTTGGTTTTGGTGGTAGCTTTGGTCATGAGTATTGTGTGTGTCTTTTCAAAATCTAAATTTGTGTGCCTGTTCATAATTTGAATCTATCACTTCAATGGAAACATACCATTTTTGCTGCTTTCATTAGGTTTGTGGCCTATAATAATGTTATTTTTTTTGAGGTATGCAACCTGGTCTTCTTGTGTAGCAGCATTGTACCAACAATATTTAGTATCATGGTTGTCACATTCACACATATGACAATACCTCTTTTGATGTTGAGGTTGTTGTTGTGATGAGGAGGAGGAAGGACCTTTGTTTAAAGAATGTTTGTGTCTCATTAGTTTTATAATTTTTTTGACTTGTAGCTTTTTGACTTATGAGTACACTGTTCAACAACTAGTCCCTTAGTTTATTGGTTTTGTCTTCTTTTTGAAGCATATTGACCAACTCCTTAAATAAAACTGCCCTGTTGGAGACCTGTAAGGAGGTAATAAGCACTAGAAAATAATCAGGTAAAGCTTAAAGTATAATGGGAACTAAGAACTTGTTCTCCATATTTTCACCCATAACACTCAGGTTTTCCTTCAGGTCTGCCACTCTACAAAGAAATTCCTCCATAGTCTCTCCATATCCCATTCACAATGTGTGAAGTTGGAATTGAATGTTAAGAATAGTGGATTGATTCTTTTCTTCATAAATGGTCGTAAGAGTGTCCCATGCTTGATTGGAAGTTTTTGCATCATAAATGTGTGGTTGGATTTCATCAGTTTTATTAAGGGTGATTAACATTAATGCTCATTGATCTGCCTCATCAAACTTCTTTGCTTGGTCCATGCCTTGAGGTCATGTTTTGATTTATGTCACAATATCCCTAAATTTATTCACTATCAAGATAGTTCAGATCTTTGTCTTTCATGCTATGAAGTTGGGTCCTTTTAGGATTTGAGAATCTATGAGAAACACTTTGGGAGAGGCCATTTGTGTGAAGTTGCAGAATATCACCTGCATAACTTAGAAAACATGTAAGAAATTATGAAGGTGTTGGAATCCATAGATAATGCACCTTTTACAATATTTTATGAATTTTGCAAGAAGGGGGAAGATGTTGACTCCACCAATATTGCTTTTTTTTACAAGCATAATATCACAATTGAATAAATAAAATTGTACAATTGCATAATAAAAGCCCCCTTCCAAAACAACACACATTAAAGTTCTTTTAATAATACATTTTTTAAAACAATAAGCTTTGTTTTTTTCTTTTTTTCTAAAAAATAAGCTATTTTTTAAAATAATAAGCTTTTCTTTTTTCTTTCTCCTACTCAACATTTTTAGCAGAAGTAGTAGATTTATTCTTTCTCTTGTTTTATTATTTTGGTCTCTTTTTAGGGTGTAGCTTCCAACAATCCTCACTTGAATGGGTGTCAACATTACACTCCTTGCAATATTTTTCACTGTTTTGTGATTTGATGGTTGTAACTCCTAATTTCTTCTTGCCTTTACTGCTGGAACCCTTGGTTTTCTGTATAGACTTAGAGAGTAAAGATGAAGTTAATGCCTTTTATCTTTCATTGGCTTTTTGACCCTTATTTCCAGGTATATGGCTTTAATGCATGCCTCATCAATGTTCTTGGCATCAAATAATGCTAAAACTGTTTCGATATGATAAGACAAACCACACTTATATTTCTTAAATATTTGAGGATCGTGAATATTAACACCCATTAACACAACTTGTTTTCTGAATTCTGTGGTGTATTCTTGGACTGTTTGGCATTTCTTCTATCTTATAAATAACCATATCTCCTCCATATTATCTTGATAACCAATAGGATAAAACTAATATCTTATAACCTTCACAAATTTTGTCCATGTTTCCATAGCTAGTTGTTGATTTCTTGACAATCTAGCTGAATATGCATCCCACCATGTGAGATCATGGCCACCTAATTTTAATATAGCAAAGTTTATTTTTTGTACCTCTATATAAGACTTAGTACTAGAGAAAAATTATAATTTCTTCAGCTAACCATCTAATTTTTTAGGATCTAACTCCCCTTCTTAAGCTAGAATATCAAATTTGACCTCCATTTTGAACGAATTTGTAATCAAGGGTTGTGATGAGATATTCTCAGGTTGTTTGGAGTGGGATATTTCAACCTCCATTTTATCCCCATTGGAAGGACCAAACTCAATCTTAGATTCTGAATCTAATTTCTTCTTTTCCTTCCTTCATTTCTTTTCTTCTTGAGAAAACACCATCTCCATCAAGATTTGGAGAGTGTTTTCCATTTCAAGGAATCTTCTCTGGAATTCCTTGTTGTACATTATTGGAGAGTTAGGTTCTGATTAATCTGCCATTTTCATAGATATGATCATTCTTCTCCCAATATTTGGGTTGTATGGGGCCAAGTCCTTTCCTTGATATCTTATGCCTTGCATATACAGTTCTTCAAGAAAATCAACTTTGATTCCAAACTTGATCTGTAAATAGCCACATCGTGGATTCACCTCTACATACAAATCTATGAATCTTGCTTAATATTTATGCTTGATTAATTTGTGATTTCCATGTATTAATATTAATTTGATAATTCCAGCAATTAAGGAAAGTAATACTAATCATCTCAGAAAAAGAAAAAAGCATTCACATAGTTTAAAGAGAAACACCAAATTTATGTGGAAATCCCAAAATCGGTAAAATCACGGTCAAAGATATTTCTGCAGATTTTTATTGAAAATAATAAGTTGATTACAATTCTTACTATGGTATTAGATTGCAATATTCCCTTATCCAAATTTACTTCCCCTGCTTTGATGTCTTTTCTGCTCTTTTTATTTTCCCACAATAGATCTGGCAATCAAGCCATCACCATGTGTTCTGCAAGAATTTTACACAATTTGTTCTGAAAACTTTGCCACACTATGCTGTGTAAAAACTAAAATGCCACCTAGTGTTGTGCAACCATTTGCCACTAGGTGTTGTACAACAATTTACCACAACCTATTGTGCTAAACTACCACCAAGTGTTGTGCAACAATTTACCACCAAGTGTTGTGCTAAACTACCACCAAATAATGTGTGAAAGAAAACCGCTTTTATTAAATGCTTAGAACCTTCTTTTATTAAATGGATGTTCATAATTAAATCCACCCATTTTATTAAATGAGTGTTGGTTATTTAAAACCAACCCATTTTATTAAATGATTTTTGGTTATTTAATACCAACCCATTTTATTAAATGGGTGTTGACCACTCATTGAATGATGGAAGTTAAGTCAGTTTTACTCAATGCTCTGTTCTGGCAAGTGTTTATTACTCAAAAGTGAGGATTTTATCCAAAGATCCTTTCACACTTCTTGTAGATACATTTTTTTTTATTGATCTCCTGCTCATAAGTAGATCCTAGGCATTTAAGGACAAATTAAATCCATTAAAAAATTTCAGTGTTTTGAATGATGTGGATTCCTAGGCTACATAGGTTGCCCACTTACAAATCACTTTTTATGGAAATATTTATAAGTAGAGAACCAATCTTAGTAGGAAAAAGTCCGCCACACATGGTAATTTTCTACTTTTATGTTTATGGGTTTCACTTTTCTATTCTCTAGCTTCAATGCTTTAGAAGCAAATGTGTGTAGGTCTTTTAGATTAGGAATCAACCATCGGTCTTCATTTTTTGTATCTCTTACCCGAATACTTGACAATTCTTTGACTGAATATTTATTGCTTTTTCAAACATTTTGATTGCTCTTATTTTGGGAGGCATGTAGCCATCTGATTTTCTTTTTGTTAACAAATTTTCTTTACAAAAAAATTGTACTTACTTTTTTCTCAATCTCATTACATTACATATTGTATTTTTGATAATTCCATAATATGTATTATATAATTTTTAAATGTATTTAAATCTCTCAATCCCTTCCTTGAATTTGATGTTAATAATATCTATTTTTAATAAGAAAATAATATCTAATATAAATAAAAATAAAAATAAATAATAAGTAAATATCTTATATATAAAAAGGCCTTATTAAAAAAAATAAAAAATGCATGGCCACCTTTTATTTATGTAAATATTTTCAAAGCTTTTTTATCTTTGAAACATGGAGGGGTGATCAACTATCGAAGCCGTTTTGATTACTTTGTGCTACGCTCCATCAGAAAGCCCACAATTCCATGGTAAGAAATTTCAATTATTTTAGATAAAAGAAATTTTAATCATAAAATATGTTATCAAATTTATTCGAGGTTTATAATAAATTAAGAAATTTTCATATTTTACAAGTGGAACCTCATCAATTTCAACGATTACCAATACCCTGACATGTGGCTCTTTAAAGAGTCGTAACAAGCAGCGTGCCATCTTCCAAATCTCTGGTGGAGAACTGCAAAGGTGTAAAATTTTGATATACTCCTTTTTGTGTTGTTGTGAGGACTTCAATCCTTATTTCAAGAGAAGTTCTTTTGTCCTTTAGTGGGACCCTTTTTATCAAGTAGTTTGTGAAGGTCGTGAAGTTTCTTGGAATTAGGAGTTTATATTTTTTCTTTGTAAAAGGGGTTAACAAACAAATGATTATTTATATGTTTTTTGAATTTCTAATGATCCACACCTTAGGTCAAAATTTCTAGCTCCCTCTCATTGCATGGAGGTGGTTTGTTTGTTGTATGGAGATTACATAGTTGTTTTTTGTGTGAGCATAGCCTTATTTATAAATGTTGGATAGGTTGTTTGGAGTCTAAATAGTTGAAAACAATACATTTTATTTTTTTAATTATTTGGCATAAATAGTTATGCTTAAAAAAATAGAGTGTATTTTTGGTTGTATTCAATACTTTTAGTGGTTTATTTATAAATTTGATCGACCACACTCCCTGGATTTAACTAAACGAGTTATGGCTCATTGGCACATTAAACAAATGATGGTCTTAGCTGAAATAGTTGGTTATTTGGTTGATAAGGTTAACATTATGCAACTCCGTTTACCTGAGATCCATACTCTTGACCCCTATTTTCATGTCAAATGTAAGGTCAAATTTTATGATGGGTTTAGAGATCTCAAAGTTCTTAATAGTTGGATCTTAGACATGGACACTTGGTTTGTCTACAACCAAATACCTGATGATGATAAAGTCCCCTTTACTAAGTTGAAATTATGTGGTTTTGCTAAGATTCTCACTTTGTGTTAAACTACTCAGAATCCCGTCACAACTTGGGATGAATTGGTCTTAGCTTTGAAGGCTACTTTATATCTATTAAATTACGATGATGATTTTCTCATCCATTGGTTTTTTTTTAGGCAAGAAAGCCAAATGTATGTTTGAGACTACATTTATTAGTTCAACTGCCTACGTATTCTACTTTGAATTCAGGATCCTACACCTAATCTTATTGGTAAGTTTAAGAGTGCCCTCCAGATACACTTGTTTCACAAGTTAAAACGTGCTCAACTTGATACACTTAATGTAGCTTTTAACCAAGCTCATTTTGTAGGGGAGAAATTTTCTACTAAGTCTAGTGCACCTTGATCTTCTCTAGCTAGTGCACCACAATATTCTCCTCACTCTACTTCTTCAACAAGCACATTTCGACCTCAAAGACCTTAGACTTGATAGAATTCTTCCTATTTGAAGCAATATTCTTCTCCTTCTTCTTATCCTTTTTATTCAACTTATTTTCATGTATCTTATACTTATTGTAAAAATTTGGGTCATATGATATATGTGAAAGGAATGATAATCATATTATTCCAAGATACAAGGATCTCAAGTGTTAACAAAAACACCACATTCAACCAAAATAAGAATCTGAAAGAAAATTGACAACATAATCTTACAAATAGATATGAAAATACAAGAGCAACAATATCATATATTAGATCTAAAAATGGAACACTAAGTACAATGAAGGTGCCTTGCTTATATAGGCAAGGATGATCAACCATAGCCGTAGGATCAAGCTAAGGAAAAATATCCATCATACAAAATGAATATGTGATATGGTCCATAGATATGTAACCACTATGGGAGAAAGAATATCAACCCTCCAAACGTCACCCCTAGTAATAGTCAAACCTAAAAATATCCCCATAATATCTAAGAAATAAATATGTAACATCTCATAATATCTAAATACGATAAATGAAATATCCACATATAAGTGGGTGGGGAAAATACATGGAATAACTAAATAAAAGGAAATAAATAACCTAGGTGAACATGAGCTAATGTAAACAACCTACTCTAACACCCCCCAAGTGAAGCTAGGGGCCAAAAGAAAGTGGCATATCCACAGTATGAGTCTCGACAACAAGGCCTAATCAGGTACTCATGTACAATATATCCAAGAAGAAATCTCAAAATAGAAGGAAAAACCACATGGGAAAAAGATCATCCTTCTAGAAAGAGAGATAAATAAGAAGGAAGATATCCTCAAGAACACCCCCCAAGGACAACTTATGAAACCCCAAGCATACCACGCAACTCAAGATAGCAAGGTGATGCAAAAGGCTTTGTAAAGATGTCGACAACCTACTGCTGAGTTGGAATTTACTCCAAGAAAATAACTCCATCCTGAATGTGCTAAAAAATGAAGTGCATGTGAATATCAATATGCTTGGTCCGCTGGTGCTCAATAGGATTATGAGAAATGTGAATTGCACTTTGGTTGTCACACCAAAGTATTGTTGCTGAATCCTATGGGAAGTCAAACTCTGTCAATAACTATCATAGCCAAAGAACCTCTTGACTCACTATGACTACTGCCCTATACTCTTCCTCTATATATGAAAGTGCAATAGAAATAGCCCAAGCAATTAGAGAAGATCCAAGACAAAAAATGTAGCTAGAAGTGGAACACTTATCATCAATAGAACCTACCCAATATGAATCAGTATATCCAACACACTGAGTAGAACATTGGGTGTAGTGCAATCCAAAGTGTGAAGTACCCTATAGATATCTCAAAATCCTCTTGGTAGCCTGCTAGTGACTGCTATGAGGGGTATGTGCAAATCGAGACACAAGTCCAACTGCAAAAGAAATATCAAGGTGAGTATGGTTCAAGTACATCAAACTTCTAACTAACTACCTATACAAGGTAGGATCACAAAGAGGAGTGGTGCATGTGGAAGTAAGAGAGATCCGAGACTGAAAAGGAGAGGGACATGGCTTGTAATCAGCCATACCAAAATGCTGAAGAAGATCATGGGTGTACTTTGGCTGACTCAAATGAATCCCTGAATATGACTGAGAAATTTGCAAACCAAGGAAAAAGTGCAAAAGATCAAGATCTGTCATATCAAACTGTGTTGAAAGAGCCATTTGAAAAGTTTTAATGTGGGAAGAAGAGCTACTAGTTAGAAGAAAATCATCAACATACAAGACAAGTATAACTATATCCTCTCCAACATGCTCTATATACACTGTAGGATCTAAGTGGCAATGAAAAAAACTAGTAGATAGAAGAAAAGAGTCCATATTGTCATACAAAGATTGAGGGGCTTGTTTGATACCATAGAGAGACCTCCGTAGTCTAAAAACAAGAGAAGATTCATGAAAAAACTTAGCAGGTTGCTCCATGTAGATTTCCTTCTTCAAATCTCCATGTAAGAAGGCACTCTTCACATCCATCTGGTACACTGGCCAACCCTGTGATGCAGTAATAGAAAGTACAAGGCACACATAATCCATCTTGGTTATGGGTGCAAAAGTCTCATAGTCATCAATACCTTTAGCTTACGAGAAACCCTTTGCTACAAGATGAGCCTTATACTTATCAATGGACCCATCAACTGCATATTTTGTTTGATATACCCACTTACACCTAACCAACTTTCTTCCCTTAGGAAGAGAGACCAAATCCCAAGCATGATTCTTCATCAAAGAAGAATACTCATTTATCATCACCTCATCCCACTACTGTATCCCATGAGCCTATGAGAAAGACTGTGGATCCATAGAAAATGCCTGACATAAAATTATAGAACCTGTAGAATATGCATGATGATGTCTAGTGGGTGGAATATCTTGTATGAAAGGTGTTACCTCAAAAATTGTGGTACGAGCCCACTTGGGCATAGTGACAACATTAGGAGGAACAAGATTCTCATATGAATCTATATCCATGACCTCCTCAACTACCTCCTGAACTTGCTCCTCAAAGAAGGGATCCTCAAGATGAAGTGAAGAATTATCAATGGATGGAAGTAAAGAAGAATAATCATGAGAATAGAAGCACTCATCAAACTAAACATGATTTCTAAAAAGAACTTCATGAGTATCAGGATCCAAAAGTCGATAAGCTCTCATTTCCTCATAATACCCAACAAAGATCAAGGGTTTCCTCTTCATATCAAAGGCTTTCCTTTGCTTCTTTGGCACAAAGGCCCAAGCATGGCTTCCAAAAACTTTGAAAAATGAGACATCAAGCTTAGTCCCAGACCAAGTCTTCTCTAGAGTCAAATGCTCAAGTGCTCTATGTGGTGTGCGATTATGAATGTATTTCACACAATTAACTACTTGAGCCCAATATATAGGAGGTAAATCCCTGGAATGCATCATGCAGTTAGCCATCTCCTTAAAATTTTGGTTATTCCTTTCTTCTAAGCCATTTTAGTGTGGAGTATGACGAACATAATGTTGGTGAACAATTCCATGTACTTCCAAAAAATAAAAAAACTCTCTATTGAAGTACTCCCCCCATTATCAGTGTGAAGCTTCTTTATGGAACTAGAAGATTGATTCTCAACAAAAGCCTTAAACACCTTGAAGTTTGAAAATACATAACTCTTGTACTTGAGAAAATAAACCCAAGTACACCTTGAGAAATCATCAATAAATGTAAGTGCATACTTAGCTCCTTTGAAAGAAGGAGTAGAAAAAACCATCAAGTCACTATGCACAAGCTCAAGTGGTGAAGAAGCTATTTTTGACTTACCCTTAGGAAATAGATCTTGGTGTTGTTTCCCTAATGCACATCCAGGGAAAAATCCATCAAGACAATAAACTCTAGGCAAACCATCAACCATACCATGAGTGATCAACTCCTTCAAATATATGTAATTAATATGTCCAAATCTCTCATGCCAAAGCTTACTCTCAGAATATGCATGAGCAACCAAGCATGTCCCTATAGAAGAAGTGTCATAAAAACCCTCAAAGTGATATAATATAGAACTATGATCAACAACACCTTGTGCAACAAGTGAATGAGGCTCCAACAAGGTTCTAACTTTAGCTCCTTGTGGTGTGAAAGTCACTATTTTTCCCTGAATAGAATGACAAATTTGATAAACAAAAAGTGAATTTGTAGTAATATCAGGAACATATAATGCATCATTTATGCATCCACCATCAATTTGTATGTCACATTTTCCCTTAACAAAAATAAATGAAGAATCTCCAACCTCAATGTTGGAAGTAGAACTCAAACCAAGAGATACAAATGACTCCTTAGAAGAAGTCATATGGTGAGAAGCACCAAAATATATAACCCAACTATCTGTAGCAACTGAATAAGATCTCCCAACAACATTAAGTGCTTTTCCATGCTCACTAGAAGGAGGTGGAGTGGATATAGAGATCTTGTGTTTTCTGACTACATCCTCTAAGGCTTGCGTTCTCTTCCAACACCTGGTTTCTACATGATTATTCCCCCCATAAAAGGAGCATGAAAGGCTAGAATTATTCTTGGATTTAGAAGACTCTTTGGGTTTAGAGTTATATTATTTGGGTTTAGGAGCACTTTGAGATGGAGAATGAGAAGACTTAGGTTTACCTTTGAATTTTCCCTTACCCTTAGGACTAGATGCTACTAATGCCTTTTGAGAGGTGGAAGACTCAAGGTTAGACAATTTGAATTCTTCCCTAGTAAGTATTTCACAAAAAAACTCCAAATCAGGCATTATGAATGTGTCACCTAAGGCATCCATGCTAGAGAAAAAGGTAGAAGCAAATATTTGGAATGGAACTTTCAAATTGGATAGAGTCGGGTAAACACACTCTTCATCTTTCTTGTCTCTCCCACTCCCCTTTAATTGTGTCAACAAGTGCTTGAAATTAGTAAGATAGTCTATAATAGATGGAAAATCTTCAGGATTGAGAGAAGAGATCTCAACTTCAAGCTACATGGCTCTTATGTGATCCACCTTACCAAATAATTCTTTTAATTTTGCCCAAATTTTGGAAGGAGAGTCACATTCTTCCAAATGAAATAAAAGACTATCACTTACATAAGTTCCTATCAAACCCATACATTCATGTAATTTGGATTGGTGCTGAAATTTTTCATATTATCTAGTGAAATCTTGTCGTTATTCGAGAATTAAAGCCCATAATCCTTTGCGTTTAATGATTGTTTCCATTCTTGGTCTCCATGTGTGGTAATTATGTGTTGTTAATGGCTCACATTGATCTAATACAAAAGAATATGAAGAAACCATTCTACAAAAATCACCAAAGAGAAAAATAATGTAAATAGGGTGCACAAATAAGCATCGAGACAACCCCCAAAAAATATTATTTTATTAGCTTCACAAGAATGCAGAATATGAGACTTTATAACAATAGTCCATATACAAGGTTCAAGTGCAAAAACCTTTTTCACAATGCAATATTGAGAGTGCAGTCATAAAATCATTATAACTGTCTAAATACACATCCAAAAAATTTGAAATTTTATAGATATATTAGGAAAATGATTTTACAGGCCTGGTAAAACTTTTTCTGAGCAACTCCCAATATTTCTCCTGCAAGGACGTTTTTACTAAAAATAGTAAAATTGTTTTAACTCTCAGAATACATCTCCAAATTATCTAAAATTTTATAGGAGGGTCTATAATATTATTCTACACATTATGTAAAAAAATCTAAAAAAATTTAGAAGCTTTGATGAAGATATGCAGATTACTAAAAAAGTGAAGGTTTTTGTAAAATCCATATGTATTGAATAATACTAATCCAAATGAGCTGAAATTGTGGGCACAACTAAAATGAATGCATCTACAGACCTCCAAAACATTTCATGGAAAAATGGCATTTCTATCAAGAGATACATACAAAATATAAAAACGGGCTAGGTTGGTGACCTTGCTAAAAAGGGAAATGCTCAAGAAAACAAATGCTTAGGGCAGATCCAAGGGAATGAGGCTATTTCAATATGGGCAGAAGAGATTTTAGGAGGCTGGTGATGATTTAAAAATGGAAGGAGTGACTCAAACTTGGCCAAAAAACTCCACCAAGGATCCGATCACAAAAATCGAAGCTTCCACACCATTCTTCGAACCTGCAAGAGAAACAACTGCACAACACTCACAAATGGATGACTGCAACACCTATCTCTATGATGCCATGAAAGGAATGATAATAAAATCATTCCAAGCTACAAGGATCTCAAGTGTTAACAAAAATACCACATTTAACCAAAACAAGAATCTAAAAGCAAATTGAAAGCATAAGCTTACAAATAGATATGCAAGCAAGAGAGAAATAATATCATTTATTAGATCTGAAAATAGAACACTGATTACAATGAATGTGCCTTGCTTATATAGGTAAGGATGATAAACCATAGTCGTAGGATCAAGCTAAGGATAAATATCCATCGTACAAAAGGAATATGTGATATGGTCCATAGATATGTAACTGCCATGGGATAAATAATATCAACCCTCCAAATGTCACCCCTAGTAATAGCCAAACCTAAAAATATCCCCATAATATCTAAGAAATAAATATGTAACATCTCATAATATATAAATAAGATAAATGAAATATCCATACATAAGTGGGTGGGGAAAATACATGGAATAACTAAATGAAAGGAAATAAATAACCTAGGTGAACATGAGCTAAGGTAAACAACCTACTCTAACAATATGCATGTCCAAAGAAGAAAAATAAACAATTATATGTGCAATCATCCAAAAAAGGAACTTCGAAGGTAGAAACCCTACAAAATCCTATTAGGACTTGTGAAAATGAAATCTATCCTAATCTAGAAAAAAAATTGAATAATGTTTCCTTACTAACTCGTTAGATAGGAAGTCGTGATCATTTGTTTGTCACTCGTGCTCATCTTACACCTAATTTCTCTATGAATTTTATCATCGATAGGTTGCAAATACCTTTCATCCTCACCCTCGTCCATACTAACTTGGCTGGAAATACCATGCTACTTCTTCCATGATCACATACACTTGCACTTTGTTCATTGCTTTTGGCCCTAAATATGTTGAAAATGTCACCTGTGATGTTACTCCCAAGGACTGTTGTGGTTTGTTGCTAGGTAAGCCTTATTAGTACTATAAAAGGACTCAATACAATGTATATCATAATACTTCTACCTTCTAACATGACCATTACTCTTCCTCATTTATAGTCAACCACAACCTCGTCTTCCTCCACCTCACTCACCTAAAATTGCCTTAGTCTTTAGTTGACCACAACCTCATTATTCTCAAGTCATATCCTTTTTGTCCATTCTATGTATTACTCCTTTGTAGGTAGATACTCATCGAGAAATTGTTCTTCCTCCTTATATGGTTTTGATTTTTCTTGGTCCTCCAACTTTAGTTCATGTTGTTCCTGCTCCTCTTCTTTATGTTTTAGATGTTCTAGACTCTCCACCTACTTTGGTTGCTATTTTAATTCTTTTAGTACTTTCTCTTGTTACGAATTATCCACTTGCTATAGCTCCTGTTGCTACTGTTGCTCTTAGTGTTTCAACCTCGGTTGCTCCAGTGATTGCTGCTTCAGATCTAATTGTTCCTGTTACAACTCTTGTTGCCACTTTAGTTCTAATTGTTATTTTTTTCAACATGTTCCTTCTCCCTTTTGTTCACCTTTTGTACACATTGGAGGCCAATGCTCATATGGTGGGAAGGAATGATAAGGAAATAATACCTAATATATAAATAAATAATAAATGTAAATATGTAAATATCGTATATATAAAAAGATCATAATTAAAAAAAAAGGTGCATGACAACCTTTTATTTATGTAAATATTTTCAAACCTTTTTTATTTTCTTGGTGTCCACCTAATCCATCTGCCATGTAACCAATATCATGGACATTCAATTGTTCTTACAATGGTTTGACGTGGCCACCCATCTAGGAATGTAATAGACTATTTGTAGCCCTTTTGATGAATGAAAATTTAGATTGGAGTTTGGATAAATTGTCCCATATGTGTGTCTGGAATATCCATATCAATTTCCAAGGTAGTATTTACTTTACCCTCTCCTCTTATTGCCTTAAGATTCTTGGCACAAGATTATCTCTAGGTTATATTTAATATGCAAGTTATGTGAGTATAATAATTTTGTGTACTATTTACCCAAATCTACCCTAAATTTAGTATTTTCATTGTGGCATGGGAGGTTAGCTATAATTCTATAGTATCTTCTATTTTTTCAATGACAGATTAGTAGAGGATAAATATCAAATATATTCATAATCATTAGAATCCTATGAAAAAATGAAAAAATATTTTTGAAAGCAATTAAGTACCAATACTTTGTTTTTGTTATAAATTATCAAATATTTATGATTAAACCTCTAAATTATTACTGAATTCATTATAGTAGTTGGAGATTTATCTTTATGTATATTCCATTTTAAAGGAGTTGTGGAGGCAAGCTAGACTGGCCAAAGCTTTTTTGTATTAGAAACGAATGTTGATATTTGAAAAATCTAACACAACACAACTATAGACAAACAATGTGTTGTATCATATTTGAAATATTATCCTTTCCCATTTACTTGTCTTTGTTGTGTGTTGTTAGTTGCTTGTTTGTCTTGTGCATGCATTAGTTTTAGTTTCATTGAATATGGTGAAATATATTTATAGGTTTACCATAGTATATAAATGTGAGTATCCTTATTTTGATTTTTGAATATAAAAAATATCTTACTACTAATAATATATTATTTAGTGGAAATGTACTCATGGTTTTATAGTAATGTTCAAATGTGAACATTATTTTTTTAAATATGATGTTGGCGTACTATTGTCTTTTTAATAGTTGGATGGTAGTCCCTATTGAATGATATTTAAAAGTGTGCTTTCTGTGTTCTTCTATTCTTTTTTTTTACATATTGTTTTGCTTTATAGTAATTCATCATGGTCCAGGAAGATTGATTTTTAAATTTCCTTTTTGTAATAATAACGTTTCTATTCACTTTTTGTTTTTGGTACTTAATCCATGAATTTTTTTTTTAATTTGCTTTTTATATTAATATTGTTTCTAAATTTGTTTATTATATTTGAATAGTTCATTCTTTGAGCATTGCAATCAAAGTAGAGAGTGTCAGGTTGAATATTTTTATGTATGTACCTTCTTGTCTATCCTCTTGGGTTGGTTTGGTTGCTAGGATAATATCATCCTACCTCAAACATAAGAATAAAAATATTGGTATTGTCAGCATGCATCCAAATCCAAGTCAGAATTTGAGGTGGCTTTTGAGTTGCATTTGAATTCACCCTTTTTTTAGAGCACTAGGCATAGTGCTAAGTTATCATAGAAGAAACACTATTTTTAGCAGTTGTTTGGTGTTTCTTTAATATGTTTCTATCTTCCTACCTCTTGATAGGAAGGATTATTTAAGATCAATTTGGTTCTTCAGAATCTTGTGTTTGCCGTCCAAAGAGTCACAAATCAGAAAATATGGCTCCTCAAAACATTGGTGCAAGTAACCATGATGATCCCTTCTTATACATGTATAAGATACTCAAGACATTAGTGCAAGTAACCATGATGATTGTCACGACCCATATTTTCCCATCCTGTATTTTTTTTGTAATATTTACATCAAGGGTTCTAGATTCCATACCTTGGAGCAACTATTAATGTCACTACAACAATTTCATATGTAGATATTCTTTGAGGCACATCCATCCTTATACCTTACATAAATCCATCTATGTAAGAGCTCTAGGTGTTTTACTTAGTAGGACAAAACTATCCATCTCATGGATCCATTGAGCTAGCATTGACCTTCCCTTCATTCTCTCAAAAGGTGCATGCCAAGTTTACACTCTACATAAATCCTTCTATGCAGGTGGTATATGCGTGTGAGAATTAACTATCCATCTCATACACGTTTGAGCTATACATCCCAATAAGGCCTCATTCCCCAAATTCCTTCATTGTGGAATCAATCTAACCATTATTTTAAATTTAGTTTTATTAGATCTTACTATTCCTTCCCAATATTCTATAATGTTAGAATATTCCTTCAGTTTTAATAATAATATTATTATGATCCACATATTACTAGGCACGCTTATTCTTTTTCGATAATAAAATTAAGTAACTAATGAATACTCTAAAAATTAGGATTCATAACATTTTAAGGCCATGCACTAGAATATTATATATAATTCCATTATTCTTTCTATTAATCCTTTAATTCCAAGGTGCAAAAATTCCTCAATTGAAAACAAGATGCATCATACAAGATTATCATTATCCATAGGTAACATGTTGGAAATATAAAGCATTATTTATTACACAAAATTACATAATGAATTATTCATATATTGAAGAATCATAACCTCATCCTTGATTAAAAGCATAATTCCATCACGATAAAATCCTCACAAGAATCAAAACACACCTTATTTACCTTGGAAAACCTGAAGGTAAAAACCTATCCATAGACTCTTTCCTTTATTATTTCAATCAGCATCGATCCATTGTATTTGATAAGGACATTTCATAATGTCTTAAATTTTACTAAGGCCATATTTCTTCCTCCAATATCCATGTTATGAATTAATCATTCAATTCATAATTATCATTCAAATTCAAGACAAGAGGTTGAACTCCTATGATTTCATTTCCATTGTAATATCGATTGACACTCCTATTGTAATACATTTGACAATCATCCTTTAATACGATCCAAGAGATTACTTACATCATGTCCCCACTAAAAAATCCAAACTCATACATGCTATATTTTAGTAACTATAATATCTGACACTAAAATAAACCCTTATCCCTTAATGATAAGTGAAATCGACACCCCTGATTGGAGGTCTTAAGTTCACTTTTCCTTATACAACAAACATTATCTTCCTTTTGTAAATAATCTAATTCAATCATACCATTGTTACATGCAGTCATTTATAAGTATGTAAAAACTTTGGCAAAGATATTCTAATATGGCATCAAATAATTTCTACATAACTTGTCTCTAGAATGTTCACTGTAAAGACTAAGAGTTGTCCTTTTCAACTATACATATATGAGCTCCATAGTCAAAGATATTAAACCCAAAAAATAAAGGTAACAACATTAATCTTAGAAGATAAAAATGACAATATTATACACATTCATCTCCAAAGACTTCCTCCAATATAATAAGAAAATATACAAACTCGTTCCAGTTTGTGAATCTGTCCTAGCATTCTTATATTTTGGTCAAATAATATTTAAGTGGATTTTCAACTCACATCCACCCTTAACCACTAGGAATTTATTACCTAAAAATATCTCTATATAATGTCACTATTCAGTTCAGCTACAACTATTCAAGCGCTTAAGAATGACACTTGATTGACTCGTTAAATACTTCTATAAGAATTCTCAAGCGGTTGTAAGTTCAAAGGGAAATTACATTTCCTAGATATTACCTTCGACATAGCTTCACAATTGCAAACATTAAAAGGGATTCCTTTCAAACAAGCACCTACTTAAAATTAGATACATTAAAAAGGTATTAACAAATATCAAATCCTTAGTTTATAACAAATCAACGTATCCATAAGTTGATAGTACTAAGACACTCCATCTATTAGAGTGCAAGTCACATAGAGTAAAAAGTTAGTTTTACACATGATAAAACAACCCATTCCAATTTAACCCAAATCCCATAGTCAATGTTTGAAAAAAAAAGTTGCTATAAGTCACTATTCCAGTGACATGTTAATGCAACAGGACCAAACTATAGTCTTCACCTTCAGTTTACCTATAAGTACAAGGATAGGACGTTCTACCATAACAAAAAATACAACAAAGTAATTTTAACTCCAGTAAGTTTGAAATGGAGTATTAAGCTCTCCAGAAAAGACAAGAACTCAAATGCTACCACATCAACTATTACAAATTAAAGAAATAGTTTAAAGGTAATCTACTTGAATTCTATGGTCAATTCTCAATGAATTGATTTGATTTGCATAATGTGTGTCTAGCTCACCTAATATTTTCCTCCCTTGATTGCTCATCTTCTCTCTCCTTTCCAGCTGGCTCTAACCACATACAAAAAGAAAACCTATTCCAGAAACCTTCGTCTCTTTTATCTTGCAGTTATTACTCCCCCACTCAATTAACCAATTCACCACTTCACTTTTACTCCCACTCACTCCACTTCCTCTATCATTTCGTGGTATAATCATTTTTATTGACAACAAGAAACTTATTCATTAATTTTATAATCTGGTGGACGAATCAAAACCAAAACTTGGATTAATTTAACATTTAAAACTAGTATCCCCCACAAATATTTAAACAAAATACTCCATTTTTAAATATTTTCTCATCAAAACATGCAGATGTATCAAATTGATAATTAACCATCTTGAAAGTCTTCACTTTGTGTTAACATCATAAGGCAAGACATTAGTCCATCAAGTTAAGATGTGTATAAAAGGTTAACAAAAGCCCATAATAAATGTACCAAATCATTCACAAGTACCTTGCAAAACTCAACGGAGACCAAAAAATCTCATTTTCTATGAATCATTTGTTCTACATAGCTTAACACATGGGATTATCAATCATTCCGTAAAAAAATATATAATGCATTTTGATAATGTATATTTTGCATATCTAGTCATGATTTAATTGGTTGTACCATCAACAACACAACACAACAAAAACCTATATCCATACACATAACAAGTTTTCCAAGGGAGGGTCATGACATCCTATCCCCCTTAGACTTAACACAGTCATGCGTTTTCATTTAGTTCAAAAATTAAATAACATTATTTATATACTATCCTCAAACAAGTAAGGAAAATGTTTTTGCATGTCTACTACTTTCTCCCAAGTAGGATTTCTTTCATAATAATGGTCCCACTAGACCTTACATTACTCTAGGGTTTATTTCCTCATTTATTTGGAATGGAAATCAAGGATTTTTACTGGTCGAACCTCTATAGCCTCAAAATCTACCATCTACAATTTAGAAAATTCCAACACATGATTAGGGTTAACTATATATTTTCTAAGTAATGAAATGTGAAAGGTATCATGAATATTCGATAAATTGGGTGGTAAGGTAAGTTAGTATGCCACAAGACTAATATTTTTTATATTTTCCAAGGGTCCCATAAAATGAGGATCTAGTTTTATAGATTTAATGGCACTCTTCTGTGGTCTCACCCTCAAAAGCACTTTGTCACCCACAACAAACTCCCTTGGTGACCTCTTAAGATCAACATAACTTTTCTGATGATCTATAACTTCTTTAAGTGTTTATTTGATCATCCTTAATTGTTGCTCTATTTATTTGATCATATTAGGTCCAAGCACAACCCTATACTTTGGATTGTCCCATGATAATGGTGTCCTACATCTCCTACCATATAGAGCTTCACATGGTGCCATGCCTAAGGTCGAATAGTGATCGTTGTTGTAGGTAAATTATACCAAGTGTAGGTAATATTCCCATAAGGTTTTTTGATCCATACACTATATGCGAAGCATGTCCTCTAAAACTTGGTTTACCCTTTCAATTTACCCATCGATTTCTAGGTGATATGCAGAACTAATGTTTAACCTAGTGCCAATGACTCGATGTAAAGCTTTTTAAAACTCATATGTGAATTTTGAGTTCCTATCTGAAATAACCACTTCTAGAAAATTTTGAAGCCTAAATATTTCCTTGGAAAATTTTTTAGCCACAAACATGACATCATCCTTGGTATTTTTGGGTAGAAAGTGTGCAACCTTGGTCAGTTTGTCGACCACAACTAGGATTATGTCATGTTGGAATATGGTATTTGGTAAACCTATAATAAAATCCATCGAAATCACCTACCATTTCTATGTTGGTACATCATGAGGGTATAATAGTCCTATAGGATGTCTATTTTTTGCCTTCACTTTCTAGCATTCAAGACATTGAATGATAAATTTAGTTATCTCCCTCTTCATTCCTAACTAGTAGAAGGGTTTCTTCATATTCTCTCCCATTTTTACCCCTCTTGTATGAGCAAAATATGGAGATATATGTGCTTCATTCATGATCATTTTCTTCAAATCACCAACCTCAATAATTACTACCCTATCCTTAAAACACAAGAAACCATATTTGATGCTGAATTCCTTACTTCCATATGGTCTCCTTTCCATCCTTTCCTACATTTGATTGCAAAACACATCTTGTTGTTGCATTTTCTTAACCTATTCCATTTCCTTTCCTTTGATGTATTCAATGCCAAATCATATTCAACAAGAAATTCCATCCATCTTCTTTACCTGGAATTTAGCAAAGGGTGAGTAAATATGTACTTCAAACTTTGATGGTTTATTCTTAGCTCAAAATATATCCTTATCAAATAGTATCACAAAATTTTGAGAGCAAAAACCACCATTGCCAATTCCAAATAACGGATTGCATAATTGACCTCATGTCATTTCAGTTTCCTGGATTTGTAGGTACTTATTGCTTCATCTTATGAGAGCACTCCTTCCAAACCTTCCAATGATGCATCTATACACATAGAAAAGCTACCCTGAGGATCTAGTATCTTTAGTATGGGAGATATAGTGAGTTTGTTTTTTAGCAGATAAAATACTTCCTCACATTTAACCGTCCACTTGAATTCTTTTTCCTTCCTCTAAAGGTTAGTTATTGGAGCGGTTATCTTGGCGTAGTACTTCACATAACACTTTTAATATCCACTCAAAAACATGAAACTTTAGACTTCCATCATATTTTTTTGTGGTTGCCAGTTCAGTATAGCTTCTATTTTCTTAGGATCCATCACGATCCCTTCTACTAATACAATATTCCCAAAATATTGCACTTTTGGCACATAAAATTCACACTTTGACAAATTCTCATACAACTAATTATTCCTTAGCAGCTCCAATATGATCTCAATGTGTTTATCATGCTTAGTCATATTTTCAGAATATATCAAAATATCATCCAAGAATACAAGAACAAACTGATCCAAAACTTCCTTAAAATACTGTTCATTAAATTCATAAATTCTGCTAGAGCATTTGATAGACAAAAAGGAAATACAATAAACTCATAATGTCCATAATGAGTTTTGAAGGCTGTCTTATGGGCATCCTCTTCTCAAATCCTCAATTGGTGGTATTCTGAATTTAGATCAATCTTTGAAAATATAGTGGCATCTTTAAGTTGATCGAAAAAGTCTTTGATTCTGGGTAGAGGATATCTATTTTTAATGGTTGCCTTTTTTAAAATCTTGTAGTCTATACATAGTCGCAAGGAACCATCATTTTTCTTGACAAGTAACACTGGTGCACCCCATGGTGACACATTTGGTCTAATAAATTCTTTCTTCAACAATCCTTGTAACTGCACCCTTAGTTCTTGCATCTTAATCAAATTTATTCTATAAGAAGCTCTATGAATAGGTTTTGTTCTAGGTTGAAGTTCAATTATGAAATCAAATTCAAATTTAGGGGGTAATCCAAATAAATCCTTTGGAAATATATCTCTAAAATTTTGAAGTAATGGGTGTTTCTCAAACACCTCTACCTTCTTTTCATCTTCTATCTCAATTAACTTCAATACATAAACTATTCCTCCTCTCTTTATTTCCTTCTTAAGCTGCATTGTAGAGAGGATTTAGGATCGAGAATCCCCTTGTAGGCTGGACATCCTCTGTAATTTCTTGTTATCTTTCAATTTTTCAATCCATCTCTCTTGGAAATTGATTATGGCCTTACGTGATTGCAACCAATCCATTCCTAGGACTACATCAAAAGCATGTAGCGATGCTACATAAAGATAACCTATAGTTGTACCACTAGGTAAGATGATTTCAATCATAGGGTAACACTGATCTATAGAGTAGGTCTATCCTAAGCCATACTTGACCTTCCACCCATGTGCCAAGATTCCTAGCCTTTTTGGTATATTTTTAATTAAGCTAGTGGAAACAAAGCTATTTGTGGCACCACTATCAATTAGAATTCTAACATCTCTACCAAAGAACTTACCTTTTATCATCAATGGAGTGGCTTGTCCTTTTATATTATAACTCCTTGTTGCTGCATAAATATTGTGTGCAGGTTCTTTATAGGTTGGTTCTTTTCCTTTTGAACTTGATCCTACTTTAAGTGGGTATTCGTTGGTATAATAAGGACCACCACATTCATAACATATTGCTTTGAACTTGGATGAGTTTTCTAATTCTATTCAACTTCTATTTTCACTACTAGTTGGAAATTGGCCTAACCCTATGGTGGTGGTCTGTTATCCCCAATATTACGATTGTTAGTATTATGATTCTTCCCCTTGAAACTTTTCCTAAAATTCCTTTATTTTTGGTCATTCCTTTTGTCTTGTCTAGGGGAACTCTTGCTTGCCTTCTCCCCTTCCCACTTCATAAAGCCTGCACTATTTCTTTTTCTTAGTGCCTCTCTATCCTACTCAAATACCCCTTCATAATTGAATTAATAATTGAGATAAGTTTTAGCTTTCCTGGCCAGATCATAGGCCTTCTAAAGAGTACTAGGTTCTCACATATTCACTTCATACCCTACTCTAGGATCTGATCCTAGTATAAACTTATGTACCTTTATTTTCTCATTATACGCAAGCACACACTTCAGTAGCTTGATAAATTTATGATAATAAACTTCCATTGTCTTATTCCCTTGTCTAAGGTTGGTGAATTCCTCAAATTTCTTGGTGTAGAAGTGTTTGATGAGGAATATTTCTTTTAAAGCTATCACAAAGTTCTCCCATTTCAAATCAACTACAACCTCAATCCCTTGTTCCCCACTAAACATTTCCCACCAATCCAAGCCAACTCCCTATAAGTGTAGAGTGGCATAATATGTTCGGGTGCTAGTGGAATAATTCTTCATGTTGTATAAAGTCTTTATATCCTTCAACCAAGCTTCAAATTTATCACCATCTTCCTCTCCATTGAACTTGGAGGATTTTAGGTGTTTCATGTCCTTACCCAATTCTACCTCAAGTCAAATTCTAGCTTGTTGTGCCTTTGAATGGGCCTCATTCTCTTGTCCTACTCTAGGATTTCTAGCTTGTGAATCTTGATTCACTATAGCCTCCAACATTTTTTTTTGTGTTTCAATCTATTCTCACAATAGGCAAATGTTGTAGATAGAACCTCCCTCTCATTATTAGGATTATCCACACCTACATTGGGGGTGTCAACTTCTACATTATTTTGTCATGTCTACCTCATAAATGGGGCAACACTCCCTCTCCTTCTCTTTGTTGGTATTGTCCTTGGCCACACATATGAGAGATAGTAGGAATCAATTCAACATTACATCTTGAATTTTTTCTCCTACTAACAACTCTATTCATAGTTATCCTAACTAGACATTCAAGATCTATTTTTAATAGATACACTTCCCTTATAGGTATAGTCTTTACCTGGTGCACTATCCTAATACACTCATCTATTCTTGTGCAAGAAAAATTATATCTCTATGAACCAAACACTCTGATACCAAATGTCATGATCTATATTTTCTCATTCTATATATATTTTTGTAATATTTACATCAAGGTTTCTAGATTCTATGCCATGGAGCAACTACTACTTGAGACACACCCATACTTACACCTTATATAAATCCAGCTATGTAAGAGCACTAGGTATTTTACTTAGTAGGTCAAAACTATCCATATCATGGATCCATTGAGCTAGCATTGACCTTTCCTTCATTATTTTAAAGGTGCATGCCAAATTTACACTCTACATAAATCCTTCTATGTAGGTGGTATATGTGTGTGGGAATTAACTATCCATATCATACCCGTTTGAGCTAGACATTCCAAAAAGCCTCATTTTCCAAATTCCTTCATTGTGGAATCAATCTAATCATTCTTTTTAATTTAGTTTTATTAGATCTTACTATTCGTTATGTTAGAGTATTCTTTCAATTCTAATAATAATATTATTATGATCTGCATACTACTAGGCATGCTTATTATTTTCTGATAAGAAACTAATGAATACTCTAAAAAGTAGGATTCATAATATTTTAAGCCCATGCATTAGAATATTATAAATAATTCCATTATTCTTCCTATTAATCCTTTAATTCCAAGGTGCAATGATTCCTCAATTAAAAACATGATGCATCATACAATACTATCATTATCCATAGGTAACATGTTGGAAATCAAAAGCATTATTTATTACACAACATTCCATAATGAATCATTTATAGATTGAAGAATCATAACCACATACTTAATTTAAAGCATAATTCCATCATGATAAAATCCTCACAAGAATCATACCACACCTCATTTACCTTGAGAAACCCGAAGGTAAAAACCCAATCATAAATTCTTTCCTTTATTACTTCAATAAGCATCGGTCCATTACATTAGACAAGAACATTTCATAATGTCTTAAACTCTTACTAAGGACATATAGTGTCCTCCAATATCCATATTATGAATTAATCATTCAATTCATAATTATCATTCAAATTCAAGACGAGGTCAAACTCCCATGATTTTATTTCCATTGTAATATCGGTCGACACTCCTACTATAATACATTTGGTAATTGCCCTTCAATGTGATCTGAGATATTACTTACATCATGTCCCCACTAAAACATCCAAACTCATACATGCTATATTTTAGTAACAATAGACCCTTATCCCTTAATGATAAGTGAAATCGGTACCCCTGATTGGAGGTCTTACGACCACTTTTCCTTACACAAAAAATATTCTCTTATTTTTGCAAATCAACTAAGTCAATCATACCATTGTAATATGCAATCATTTATTAAGTATGTAAAATCTTCGGTAGAGAGATTCTAATCTGGTACCAAATCATTTCTACATAACAACTTTTCTCTAGAACGTTCACTGTAAAGACAAAGAGTTTTCTCTATGAACTATACATATACGAGCTCCACAATCAAAGTTATTATACCCAAACAATAAATGTAACAACATTACTCTTATAAGATAAACATGGAAATATTATACACATTTGTCTCCAGAGAATTCCTCCAGCATAATAATAAAATATACAAACTCATTTTGGCTTACGAATCTGTCCTAGAATTCTATCTTTTGGTCAAACAGTCTTTAAGCAAAATTTTAACTCACATCCACCCTTAACCACTAGGAATTTATTCTCTACAAATATCTCTATACAACATTATTCTTTAGTTCAACTATAATTTTTCGTGTGCTTAAGAGTGACACCCAATTGAATTTTTAAATACTTCTATAGGAATGCTTAAGCGGTTGTAAGTTTAAATGGAAATTACCTTTCCTAAAGATTACCTCTATTCAACATAGCTTCACAACTATAGATGTTAAAAGAGATTCCTTTTGAACAAGTACCTACCTAAAATTTGGTACATTACAAAGGTATTAACAAATATCAAATCCTCAGTCTATAACAAATCAATTTCTCCATAAGCTCATAGTACTAAGATGCTCCATCTATTAGAGTACAAGTAACATAGAGTAAAAGGTTGGTTTTACACATGATAAAGCTACAAACCAGTCTAATTTAACCCAATTTCCACAGTCAAGGTTCGACAACAAAATAAAGTAGCTATAGGTCTCTATTCTAGTGATATGTTAATACAACAAGACAAACTATAGTCTTCACCTTCAGTTTACCTTTAAGGACAAGCACGGGATGTTCTACCATATAAAAGAATACAACAAAGTAATTTCTACTCCAATCGGTTTGAAACATAGTATTTATCCCTCAAAAAAAGACAAGAACTCAACCACTACCACATCAAGTATTACAAATTAAAGCAATAGTTTTATGGTAATCTAAAGAAACACACACTTATATTGAGAGTGGAGGGTGAATGGTATAAGATAAAACTTTTTCTTCCAAATAATAACTGCAATAATATAAAATATAATAAATCAAAGCACAAATCACCACACACACAAGAGATAAATATTTACGTGGAAACACCCTCTTGAGATAAAACCATGACAAAATATTGCATATATTTTCTTCAATAAAATTCATGGGCACCAACCCATAGGAGAAACCAATCCCCTATACAAGTTTGTGGGCACCATATCATAGGAGACACCAATCTCCTATACAATTTTGTGGGCATCAATCCACAGGAGACACCAATCCCTTATACAAGTTCATGGGGACCAACCCATAGGAGACACCAATCCCCTTAAGGCACCAACCTCACTCTGTTCTGCTCCAATATATGATTACAAATACTACTCAAATATACTCTCAAAATTAATCACAAATACCACTTAGATATGCTCAAAATCTGATCAATAATGCCATACATGACTGCACATAATTCTATCACAAGGTCTTCTTGAAACTGCACTCATTTACTTATTCCTACGTGTATGTCAAAATAAAAAACTCTTTTCTAACTCATTTCATTACCATGTATCTAATAATTCCTTATACCTCCCACTTTATAAAACCAACAATTATGGTAAAATATTTACTTCAAATAATATAACCACCTTAAGTAAAGAATTAACTCACTATACCTCCATAGCTGTTAACAACAATATCAAACGAACATTATTGCATCTCCTTTTGCCAAAAGAACTTGCGCATGACTCAAACTCGGGTCTCTTGCTTGCAGTCCTTACCAATGGAAAGCAAACCACCTCAGCTACATCATTTTATGGAGAGTAACTTCAAAAATTTTAATTTGATATCACGTGCTAGAAATATCTCTAACTTTTGTATTCGGTTCTACGAACTCTTCATGTAAACACGTTGGCCTGCACTTCTTTCTTAAACCAAGAGTTCATATACTGAAGTCGTGTGAAATCGTTACTCTTCCCTTTCTGCGGATGATATCATAATGAGTGCTATTTGTCACCATTATCATTTTCACACTTTGAGCCACCCCAATTGTTTTCTCCTTCACAATTTCCACTGTGCCACTCTGATTTGGTAAATCCCTCTCCAGCGCTTGAATATCAGCAATATCATGCCCTAGCTCGATGATATAGATGGTCAATATATGCATTACATAAATCTACTCACAACATACAATATTCCTATTGAAATTCAACAAAATACTTTCCTTTGAACTGGCTGGTCTACAATCTCCTTCGTGTGTCTTTTCTCCAAGCAAAAAGTGCTTCTCTTCCATGCGAAACAAATGGTTGCTGGTCTCTTCAGAAGGGATAGTCAACCGAGCGTGCCACTCCAAGAATGATGATGTCTATTTGGGCTCTAATGTAATGTCTTCTCTTTACATTGCCAACAATTTCTCCTATTGTGTTGTTACCATTGCTATCAAACTAGGAGCCATCATTGTATTTACTTTGCTAAAAGCGTTCATCTTCTACTGTGGCATAACTTCCTCGATGTGCACAACTAATGCTATCCTTATGCTTCTTCTATTGTATTCTTTCTCTGAGCCTCCATGTTATTCAATGTATTTCAAACTCTACTGCACCGTCAAGCTCCTACTTCTTCTACTGCACTGTCATTTTCCTTGCCACTACGTTTTCTGCTCCACATTCTCCACAATGTACACTTATACTGAAGGCATACTTTTTCAATCGAGACTCCTTTCCACAATGAAATTTTGCTTTATTTATATATCAAACCATTCATTTCCTTTTGGCACCCAAGGAGGTCAGCCATTCACAATAATATTTGAAACATAACTTTACCTTCTTAATATTTAAATTTAAATATTTAAATATTGAGATATTTAAATATTTAATTTAAATATTTCAACTTTATAATATTTAAATATTCAAACCTCTACTCAAAATGTATTTTCCTTGATTACTTCACCCAAGCTCTACTCAACATGCCTTTGACATCAATGACAACTTCAATAATTCTAACATAATCTACCTGAATTCTATGGTTGATTCTCAATGAATTGAGTTGATTTGCATAGCGTGCATCTGGTTTTCCCGGTCTTTTCCTCCCTTGATCACCCATCTTCTCTCTCCTTTCCAACTCCCTCTAACCACACACAAGAAAACTCAATTCCAAAAACCTTCATCTCGTTTCTCTGGTGGTCATTACTCCCCCACTCCATTTGCCAATTCACCACTTCACTCTTACTCCCACTCACTCCACTTCCTCTATCATTTTGTAGCATAATCATTTTCGATGCCAACAAGAAACTTATTCATTAATTTTATAATCTAGTGGACGAATCAAAACCAAGACTTGGGTTAATTGCACATTTAAAAATAGGATCCCCACCAAGATTTAAACAAAAGATTTTCTTTATAAACATTTGCTCATCAAAACATGCAAAGGTATTAAATTGATAATTAACCATCTTCAAAGTCTTCTCTTCCTGTTAACATCATAAGGCAAGACATTAGTCCATCAAGTTAAGATGTGCATAAAAGGTTAACAAAAGCCCATAATATAAGTACCAAATCATTCACAAGTACCTTGCAAAACTCAATGGAGACCAACAAATCTCATTTTCTATGAATCATTTGCTCTACATAGCTTAACAAAGGGGAATATTAATCATTCCGTCAACAAAATATATAAGACATTTTCATAATGTATATTTTGAATATCTAGTCATAAAATTAATTGGTCGTACCATCAACAACGTAACACAACAAAAACCTGAATTCATACACACAAGAAATTTGCTAAGGGATGGTCATGGCAATGATCCCTTCTACATGTATAAGATACCCAAGATGATTACCAAAATTGAGGGGCAAGGAAATGGCATCCGGACAAACATTCAAATATGGTAGATGTAGTTGAAATGCTTGGCAGGCTAAGCTTTTATACAACTATGTATTTTGGATGTGAATTGGATGCTCAGTCAAAATTTGATGAAAACCTGGAACTCCTATTGCTAATGTTGCTCATTGTACTGCAAAGCTAGCTGCGCTCCTCAAGAATTTTATTAAAAAGTATATGCAGTCCTCTCGATGTAGTAATCCAAAGACAGGGATTTCCAGACCCAGATAATACTTTGAAGTGTGCTGTTTGTAGACATTTCAGATGTTGGTATGAGTGACAAATTGACTACTCCTATTCTGAAAAGTCCTCAGCAAGTGGTGTTATTTTATATTATGGAAATTCAATTTTCATGGATGTATATAAGAAGTATTATTTAAAAACAAAATTCAGCCACTCAAAGATAAAAGGTCATTGAGAAGAGCAGAAAAGGAGCGTTTAAAAGTTGGTGAAGCGGTTGAGAAAGGCCACAAGGGTGTGTCCAAGGCTACAAAGAAGAAAAGGAGCTCTGATGAGGACCGTTCTCCTGAAAGCCAAGTTGAGGAAGATAATGGAGATGATGATGTACAGTGGCAGACTGACAACTCCATTGAGGCTGCAAAGCAAGGAATTCTGTTACAAGCAAAATGGTTATGTTGGATACCCATGAAGATCATGAAAAAGCTAAGTCAGCAAAAAAGTCTTCAGGTAAGAATGGAGAGTTTGAGGTTGATAACAAGTCCATTGGTGAGAGTGATAAAGTATCTCAGAAGCAGTGTGGGCCAAATGCTGATCAAATAGAGTCCAATGTAAATGACCTACATTTATGGAGTATTCTTGATGAGGTTGTCTTGGCTTTTAAGGATAGCATAAAGAATGAAAATACCCTAAATGGTCCTCATGAATGCTTATTTTGAAGCTCTTTTGGATGGTGTTGGCAAAGGATTCTCCAAAGAGCTAAGCAAAAAGAAAAAGTACCTGTCTGAAGTTGTGCAGGATGAAAATTCTCAGTTGATGCTGCTTGGGGCTGTTGAGGCATTTTGTTACCATGCACGTCCTGAAGCTGTGAAGATGGTTGCCTTAGTTCTTAAAGTCATGTATGATGAGGATATAGTGGAGGAAGACAATATTTTCCAGTGGTATGAGAAAGGCTCTGCAAAAGCAGAAAACCAGGCATTATAAAGCTAATGGATTCAATAAAGTCCCCATATTGTTACTTTGATCTTAGGTGATAAAGGGATAACAACAGTGTGGATGAGAAGTTTGACAAAATATATGTTGTATGTTTAGATGAGGGGCAAGGAATAAATGCATGTTTAGATGAGGGGCAAGGAAGTCGGGCTGTATCTGTTTTTTATTAACTTAAAAACATATTTTCAGATGTGTAGAATGGGGATTTAGAATTGATTGAAAAGTTGTTCAATTGCTAAAAATATTATTTTGTGTGAAGATAAACAAGGCTCTTCATGTGAAATAAGCATGATTTTATAGTATTATTGACTTGTTTCATCAATGATTTGTTTCATTGATATATGGTGATTAGTTTTAGATTGATGAAAGTAAATTAACGTTCTTAGATGAATTAATTTTAAAAAACACATATAATATGCAGTTTTTGTTGGCATTATTTTTATTAAAATAATAAAATATTATATTGTTGTTAAGTTAATTAAATTATATCTAACTTATTTTTTGATAAAATATATTTTTTTGTTTGTTTTTTATCAAAAATATTTTTCTTCATCCTCAAACAACTATGTTTTCCCATTTAACTCTTTGTATTATTTTTGTCAATGGATAAAATCTTACTCAGCCAATTGCCTTCTAAATATTTTGAATTTGGCTAAGATGAAAATCAACACCATGAATAAAATATTTACTCCTTGGTTTGCTTCTCTACAAATGTATTGGTTATAACAACCTTTCAATTCATACAAACCTCTTTTTTAAGGGGTCTTATTCATACCTCTAATATTATAACATATCATTTTCATCATCACTTTTTATTTTTATTTGTGGGATTAACCCAACATCTTGTTAACACTAATGACACTCGATTTTGTTTTTCCATCTCAATATTCCTTTGAGTTTTAGTTTCCCTCCCTCCTTAATTCTTCTTCTCCCTTTTTCCATTCCTACCAACACTTTCATCTTCATCTATAATCTTAAATTTTCATACTATTTATAGTGAGACCGATCATCTATAGGTTTCTCTTGCTCAAAAGGATAAAAAATACAAGGAATAACTTCAAAAGTGTTAGTTCACAATGGCACTGAGAGGGGGGGTGAATCAGTGTAGTTCTTTAAACTTAAATCCATAACTCTTAAAGCCGAAACAATTAAAACTTAAAACCAAATAAACCAAGTATTACAAGATAATATCACACAACACAAGATTTACCGAAGTTCACCAATTTGGCTACTCCTCAAAAAATGACTGCTTGGACTCCCATCCAAATCTAGCCTTTGCAAAGCAATAACTTTACAATCAATTTACCAGCACCCATTGGAATGAGCACCAACCCCTTATTTATCTGCACCAATAGAAAGGAGAACCAACCCTTGATTTACCAGCACCAAATGGATGGAGCACCAACCCCTGATTTATCTGCACCAACAGAAAGGAGCACCAACCCCTAATTTATCTACACCAACATAAAGGAGCACCAATCCCTGATTTACTAGCACCAACTGGAACGAGCACCAACCCCTGATTTACCAGCACCAACTAGAAGGAGCACCAACCCCCAATCTCTCTCACTATTCATGAAACACACACATCTTCTACACTCTTATAGCCGCACTTTGCCCTCTTTCAGCCGCCTCTCTACGCACACTCTATGCACTCTCTTCGCACACTCTACGCACCCTTTGTGCACTCTCTTCACACACTCTACGCCCTTACAACCGCACTTAGCGCTCGTCTTCGCCCTTTGCGCTCTCTGCACACTCTACTCTCTCTGTGCACTCACAGTCGCACTTAGCACATTTTCAACACACTTCAATTCTCCAAGCAACACTCCTTTTATAACAATATTTTCATAATGTAACTCCTGGTCTTAGTCGGATTTCATTGCACTCTTGGTCTTCGTCGACTTTTATAACAATATTTTCATAATGTAACTCCTTGTCTTAGTCGGATTTCATTGCACTCCTGGTCTTTTTCGGCTTTTATAACAATATTTTCATAATGTAACTCCTTGTCTTCATCGGATTTCATTGCACTCCTAGTCTTTGTCGACTTTTATAACAATATTTTCATAATGTAACTCCTTGTCTTCGTCGACTTTCATCGGTCTTCATCGGCTTCAACTAATGAAGATGTTCGGTATATCCATCGCTCAAAGATTTCATTCTGTAACAGTCCTTGTAACCACCGTACTGACTTTTGTTCACTCTTCTTATTTTAGTTGCATGAATTCACTCTGTAATGGCCCCTATAGATGTCGTAGTGACGTCCGTTCACTGTCACACTTCTTATTTCAGTTGGGTTCTTCTTTTTGCATCGCGCAAATGCGACCTATCGCAAAATCATGACATTTTTACCTCATTGTCTTCTTTTGTTGCTTTTGGCCACGAAAATACATGTCGCAATATCGTGACTTTTTTGCCCCTTTGTCCTTTTATTGACTTTAGCCCGTGAAAATACATGTCACGATATCGCAACACTTTCACCTTCGTACTCTTTCTCTTTGCTTTTGTCACGATATCATGACACTTCTGCCTCCGTACTCTTCCTCTTTGCTTTTGTCACGATATCGCGGCACTTCTGCAACCGTACTCTTCCTCTTTGCTTTTGTCATTGTTGTCAAAAAGTGTACGGAGGCAGAACTGTCGTGATATCGCGACACTTTTTCTCTCTTGCTCTTTCTCTTCTCTTCTGGTCGCGAAAATGCGACATGTCATGATATCGCGACACTTTTTCTCTCTTGCTCTTTCTCTTCTCTTCTGGTCGCGAAAATGTGACATGTCGTGATATCGTGACATTTTTTCTCTCTTGCTCTTTCTCTTCTCTTCTGCTCGCGAAAATGCGACATGTCGCGATATCGCAACATTTTTTACTTCTTACTCTTTCTCTTGTAACATGTCGCGATATCGCGACACTTTTTCTTTCTTACTCTTTCTCTTGCAACATGTCACGAAATCGTGACACTTTTTCCTGCTTGCTCTTTCTCTTCCAACATGTCGCAAAATCGCGACACTTTTTTCTGCTTGCTCTTTCTCTTCCAACATGTCGTGAAATCGTGACACTTTTTTCTGCTTGCTCTTTCTCTTCCAACATGTCACAAAATCACGACACTTTTTCTTGCTTTCTCTTTCTCTTCCAACATGTCACGAAATCATGAAACTTTTTCTTGCTTACTCTTTATCTGCCAACATGTCGCAAAATCGTGACACTTTTTCCTGCTTGCTCAACATGTCGCGATATCGCGACACTTTTTCTTTCTTGGTATACTTTGTTTTTTTTTATCTTTAGCATATGGGCCACTTCGATATTCTTGGAAAATCACTGTACATACTCTGAATAACCTCTTAACTCCTGTCCACTGCATCAACCGATCTATCTTACTGTGTTGACAACAATGACAATATTGTCACTGCACCTTGCTCAACAATCTCCCCCTTTGGAATTGTTGGCAACACACGTGCAATTTCCTGTAACTCTTCTCCCCCTTTGACAATAATACCAAATGGCTGCTGCAGACTCCCCCTACGTCTATGCACAACATTCTTAGGCAAAAATTACTACACTTAGCAAAAATCACAAACATAAAAAAAAAGATAAACAAATACACAAATGCTCCCCCTGAGAATGTGGTCCCGATAGCTAGTCAATTCTTGGAAATATCTCCCACTGCCCTTTTTGAGCTGATTTTTACTAGATTGTCAAAATTGATATGACCGAGCCTCTTGTGCCACAACCAATTTTCTTCTTCCTATCCAATCAAGCAAGCTCCTTCTGAAGTCTCTGAGAGAGTGTACATGTTGTCAGATGTCCTCGATCCAGTTGCTATTAACTTTCCACTGTTTGCTTTTTTGACTTCTACACATCCTGTCCAATCTGCATCTGAATACGCAATAAGGGTGAGGTATTTACCTTTTTGATACCATAACCCATACTCCATAGTTCTCTTGAGGTACCGAAGAATCCTCTTCACTGTTGTCACATAAAATTGTCCAAAACTTCAGTTCAAATTTTAGCATCTAACTCTTTTGCAATTATTCCTGCAAACAGGCCTCTTGCGCTAATTTTGCACCTATAAAAAAAATTGTCAAGTGACTCACACTTGTACCAACTTTTGTCCAACACTGTACCGACACTGCAATTTCATTGCCAACTCTGTACAAGCACCAAGCACTGTACCACAACACCAACCAAATCCCTTTTTATATTTTCAACCCAAATCAATCTCATAGAATCATAAAGAGAATTGTTAGATACTTTATATGTTCTATTTTCAAATCCCAATCTCAACTCAAATTAATCTCATAGAAGCATAAAGAGAATTGTTAGAGACTCTATATGTTCTATTCTCAAATCCCAATCTCAACTCAAATTAATCTCATAGAAGCAAAAAGAGAATTGTTAAAGACTCTATATGTTCTATTCTCAAATCCCAATCTCAACTCAAATTAATCTCATAGAAGCATAAAGAGAATTATTAGAGAATCTATGTGTTCTATTCTCAAATCTCAATCTCAACTCAAATCAATCTCATAGAACCATAAAGAGAATTTTTAGAGACTCTATATGTTCTATTCTCAAATGTTCAATCAATATCTCAATTTAGTCACCACCCTTCATGACACCTCCACAACCAAATACATGAACTGAAACACATTTTGACAACTATACGACAACTCCCCCTGACTACTTGCCTTTCATCCTCAGATAACCAAAAAAACACATAGGAGCATTAAAATAAAACTTTTTAAGATTGCTCCACCTGAGGATGTGTTACCTAGAGTTGCTTAGTGCAATAGCGGCGTAGTCTCCTTTAGTCCAAGGAGACACGATTTCCTTTCTTTTGTCTTTCTCCAAACTTTCTTGAACTTGGGCTTGAGTTTTTCAAGTACATCCCTATTTTGAACCTTTTCGTGAACTTGAGCATTTCTCTTGGGTGGTTGTCTCTTGTGCATCCTTGATGGATGATTATTTTCCTTTCTTTTACGCACATGATTTATTCCCTGTCTATGTTGCATTATTTGAGTCTGATGAAATCTATAGTCTTGCCTTAGATTAGATACAAAAGTGTTTGGACAAAACCTTGCTATGTGCCCATGACCATTACATTTAAAACATCGCACATGATGTTCAATCAAAAAATCAGATGTATTTCTACCATCATAACTCTTTGATCTATTATTCAATCCACAATAAATTACCTTGTGACCATAATGGTTGCATCTAAAACAATAGTCGTTAAAAGCATTATTATGAATAGAATGAGAGTGATAGAACCTCTTTTGTTGTGGTTGCTTTGCTGTAGATCTCCTTTGATATTTTCTTCCTTTTGAAGATTCAACTTCAAACTTTTCTTGCTTCGATCCTTCAACAATGAACTTCTTCTTCTCTGCATATTTGGAAGATGAAGGTTGTTCAACTTCATATCCAAGACCAAACTTAGCCGTGGAGCTTCTTTGTTGCTTTATCATTTTATCTAGCAGATTTGTGCTCTTCTCAAATTTGAGATTTGTATTGGCCTCTTCTAGTTGTTTCTTCAATAAAACAATCTCTTCTTCTTGTTTGCAGCAAACATTCTCTTTCTCATTGATCTGTGACCTGAGAGTTTCTTCAATCTTTTTTGACTCTTCTACTTGCAGCTTTAGATTACTAATAACTTTGTTAGATCCTCTTCACGTTTGCTATATACATAGATTTTATCATCCAGGTGTGACTTCAAGGCTTCTTCTATTTTCTTGGCTTTATGAACTTGTAAGAAGAGATCTTTAATCTCATCCCCATATTCTTCCAACTTCTTGGACTGACTTTTGTTCTCTATACTCAAATTTTCAAATGTAGTGATCAACTCACCTTCTACCTTTTTTGGTTCAATTTTCTATTCCACAGAAACTGAAACTAACTAAGATGCCTTTTTGGAGGACGATCTATTCTTCTTACCCATTGCATACTAATCCAAGATCAATCCTGACTGATTTAGCTTAAAAAGGGAACTTGGCTCTGATACCAATTGTTAGTCTCACAATGGCACTAAGAGGGGGGGTGAATCAGTGTAGTTCTTTAAACTTAAATCCACAACTCTTAAAGCTGAAACAATTAAAACTTAAAACCAAATAAAGCAAGTATTACAAGAGAACATCACACAACACAAGATTTACCAAGGTTCACCAATTTGGCTACTCCTAAAAAAATGACTACTTGGAATCCCATCCAAATCTAGCCTTTGCAAAGCACCAACTTTACAATCAATTTATCAGCACCCACTAGAAGGAGCACCAACCCCTTATTTATCTACACCAATAGAAAGGAGCACCAACCCCTGATTTACCAATACCAATTGGAAGGAGCACCAACCCCTAATTTATCTGCACCAACAGAAAGGAGCACCAACCCTTGATTTATCTACACCAATAGAAAGGAGCACCAACCCCTGATTTACCAGCATTGACTAGAAGGAGCACCAACCCTTGATTTACCAGCACCAACTAGAAGGAGCACCAACCCCCAATCTCTCTCACTATTCATGAAACACACACATATTTTACGCTCTTACAGTTGCACTTCACCCTCTTTTAGTCGCCCCTCTATGCACACTCTGTGCACTCTCTACGCACACTCTATGCACCCTTTTTGCACTCTCTTCGCACACTCTGCGTCCTTACAGCTACACTTGACGCTTGTATTTGCCCTTTGTGCTCTCTGTGCACTCTGCTCTCTCTGCGCACTCACAGCCACACTTAGCACATTTTCAACACACTTCAATTATCCAAGAAACACTCCTTTTATAACAATATTTTCATAATGTAACTCCTGGTCTTAGTCGGCTTTCATTGCACTCCTAGTCTTCATCGGCGTTTATAACAATATTTTCATAATGTAACTCCTTGTCTTAGTCAGCTTTCATTGCACTCTTGGTCTTCGTCGACTTTTATAACAATATTTTCATAATGTAACTCCTTGTCTTAGTCGGCTTTCATTGCACTCCTGGTCTTCGTCGGCTTTTATAACAATATTTTCATAATGTAACTCCTTGTCTTCGTCGGCTTTCGTCGGTCTTCGTCGGCTTCAACTAATGAAGATGTTTGGTATATCCACCGCTCGAAGATTTCATTCTGTAACAGTCCCTGTAATCGTCGTACTGACTTTTGTTCACTCTTCTTATTTTAGCTGCATGAATTCACTCTATAACGACCCCTATAGATGCCGTAGTGATTTTCGTTCACTGTCACACTTCTTATTTCAGTTGGGTTCTTCTTCTTGCATCGCACAAATGTGACCTATCATGAAATCATGACATTTTTGCCTCTTTGTCTTCTTTTGTTGCTTTTGGCCATGAAAATACATGTCGCGATATCGTGACATTTTTGCCTCTTTGTCCTTTTCTTGACTTTAGCTCGTGAAAATACAACATGTCACGATATCGTGACACTTTTGCCTCCGTACTCTTTCTCTTTGTTTTTGTCGCGATATCGTGACACTTCTGCCTCCGTACTCTTCCTCTTTGCTTTTGTCACAATATTGTGACACTTCTACCTCCGTACTCTTTCTCTTTTCTTTTGTCGCGAAATCGTGACACTTTTTCTTGCTTGCTCTTTCTCTTCCAACTCGTCACGAAATCGCGACATTTTTTCCTGCTTGCTCTTTCTCTTCCAACATGTCACGAAATTGTGACACTTTTTTCTGCTTGCTCTTTCTCTTCCAACATGTCACGAAATCGTGACACTTTTTTCTGCTTGCTCGTTCTCTGCCAACATGTCATGAAATCGTGACACTTTTTCCTACTTGCTCAACATGTTGTGATATCACGACCATTTTTCTTTCTTGTTGTACTTTGTTTTTTTTTAATCTTTAGCATATGGGCCACTTCAATATTCTTGGAAAATCACTGTACATACTCTGAATAACCTCTTAACTCCTGTCCACTACATCAACTGATCTATCTGACTGTGTTGACAACAATGACAATACTATCGCTGCACCTTGCTAAAAAAAAAACACTCTTCTTTATGATGTCCTGAAAACCCATAAAATGCAAGGACATTCCTCCATATTAACTATCTTGTTATGGTGTCCTAAAATTCCTAAATTGCTATAGATATACTCCATCCTCATATCTTTATGATGTTGCTCTTGAAACCCTGAAGTGCAAGAGATGACCTCAACAATACATTCATTCTTATTGCAAGAAAATGATTTTATACTACTTGAAGAGAATAAATATAATTTACTTGGAATAAAATTATCTCTTATAAATAAAACAAGCTTATACTGAGAGGGTGGGTGAACAATATAAGACCACTTTTTTTTTTCTTTTCCAAATAATATTATGTAATATATCAATGGCAATATCAACAACAGTAATCGAAGCAATGCATAAATCACCATATACAATAGAGACACCAATTTAATGTGGTTCATCCAATGTGGGCTACTCCACGAAGAAAATCTTTCACGAAAATTTTCTCAACAAATCTCTTGGGAACCCTTTCCCTATTACAATGTCCATGGACCTCTATCCAAAGGAGACACCAATCCCCTAATCAAGTTCATGGATATCTATCCACAGGAGACACAAATACCCTAATCAATTTCATGGATATCTATCCACGGGAGACACCAATTTCTTAATCAAGTTTATGGATCTCTATCCATAGAAGACACCAATCTTCTCAACTAGTTCATGGATCTCTATCCACAGGAGAACTCCTTCTCCTTTGCTCTGGTTGGTGATCCTCTATAAGACTAGTGTCTCCACTACAATGTCTTATGGATCTCTCTCCACTGAAGACTCCTATCCTCACTCAAAAGACCTGTCCTCACTACCCTGGCTAATGGATCTCTATTCATTGGATACTCCTATCCTATGCTCTATCATCTCCGAAGTTTTCTCTCAGTTCTATCTCAAATATGCTGTAAACATAGTCCTTTGGTCTAGTACAAATTTTCTCAATCTACGTCTTTGATATGCACTAAAAACAATCCTTCGGTCTAGCATAAATCTACTCAAACTCTTTCTCTAATATGCACTAAACATAGTCCTTCGATCTAGCACAAATTTTCTCAATCCCTATCTTTGGTTTGGCACAAACTTGTCTTCAAATCTACACCAAACTCTGTACTCAAATATGTCCTCAAGACGGGGAGGGTGGGGATGACAGTGGGTGAGAAGGCTATTCTAGGAGAGCACGGGAGCGTCGGTAGGTCGAACCAGGGGCTCGGCAGGGTGGAGGGAGGGCAAACAGAGTCTGGGGATGCCGAGGAGTCCTTGCCAAGTCACAGCAAGGATCCGCAAAACAAACGGGGAGATGGACCTCGAAATTCATATGCTTTGGCAGTGACCTCTGAAACCCTAAGCGGGATCTTCTCCAAGGAGTTATTTTCATCCGGGGACGAGTTGGACATCTTGATAGAAATTCTCTCAAGCTTTGTGGATTTCAAAAAATTTACCCTCATCGGTAAGTTTATTGGTGGTCGTCCCGACATGGAGATCATTCGCAAGTGGGCGTATGGCAAATGGCGGACCTCTGGTTACTTAGAGCTGGCTGCCCTAACCCAAGGTTTTTTTGTGATTAGGCTAAGCAACAAGGAGGACTACTATAAAATCTTGGCTAGAGGGCCTTGGTTCTTGGGCCGTAGGAGTCTCTTTATAAGGAAGTGGGGTTTGGACTTTAACCTTGATACCCAGAATATCAACATTGCTCCAATATGGGTTAGGCTCCCGAGTCTTCCCCTTTTTGCTTGGCATGAAAATGTAATCAGAGGTATTGCTCGGTCCATCGGGGAGCTGATCACTTTAGACCCTCCCACCAGAGCTCGAACTAGATTTGTCCAAGCCCGATTCTATGTTTTTGTGGACTTGGAGATAGACCTCCCATCCTCCATTACTCTGCGGTCTGGGGGTACTTTTCTACACAAGCAAGCTATTATTTATGAGAACAGACTAGCTTTCTGCCCTCAGTGTAGTTCTCAAGGGCATCTTCAATCCAATTGTCCTCTCCAAAAGTTGAGGAAGAAGGAGTGGGATCCCTGCAACCCTCTAGAGCACGGTGAAGGTCAGACGAAGCACCCTTTTGTGAAAGGCCATGAATCTCCAGGTCCATCCAAGGACCATCTCAAATCCTCCTTACCAGAAGAGGAAATCACCACCCAACTGGACTCCGAGCAGTGTGGTGGGCACCCCCAACTAGGACCATAGGAGGAAAAGGAACAGCCCCCCCTTATCACCACATAGGCAGATTCACCCAAAATTTATGACCGAAACTCTCCCAAGGCACAAAAGTTATTGGAAGACTACCTGCTGGGAAGAAGAGGTTACCAGCCTGGTAATATTAGCCCTCGAATTACAAGGAGTCAAAAGCGAGGGGTGGATTTTGGTAGTGAAAGGAAGCAGGGCCATCCCCCCAACAAGGAAAAGAGAGACAAAGAAACTGCGGCTGATGTTGCAAATGGAACCCAACGGTTGCTGTTTTAGGATGACTCCGATTCTTTGATGGGTGATGCGCTTATCCCAAAACCTCCCTTCCAACAGGGAAAGGGAAGTAAGAAGAACCTCAAACCGTACGGATGAAATCTTGGATGTGAGAAGACTAAACGGAGTGGCCATTTGGGCCAGGGAAAAAATTTTCCAGCAGGATTTTCAACGGTTTGTTTCAGTCCAGTCATTTTTCTTGGATCCTATCCAACATGTATGCTTCGAATTCTACCTCCGGGGAAGCAGAAATGTGGAAAGTTATTTCCCAGGTATGGGAGAATTTTTTGTAGTTTTCTTGGTTGTCTTCTTCTACTTTCCGATGGTCCAGCTTCTCCGACTAGTTTTTGTTTTCCTAGTTATAATGGCCATGGTTTCCAGGATAATCAGGCAAAAGTGCCTTACTTGTAGCCCTCGGGCAATTAGCAACTTTTTGTTTTTTTTCTGCATACAGGTTTATTCTTCTAGCCAAGAGGCATGAAGCACTATTTAGCAAGGCTGATTTTGTATATAAGGTTTTGGGATCCTTTATAAAAACCCACTGTTAATCTATTATAATAATTACCAAAAAAAAATATGTCCTCAATCCTTAACACAAAGCTTGATCCAATCACAAATAAACTCTACTAGATCTACCCCAAGCCTTAACACAAAGCTTGAACAAATCAATCAATCAACTCAGCTCTTCAAGTCTTCTCAAAGAATTACCTCAAATCTGTCCACAAGTCCTCACGTGCCTTTGCTACTTTGTAGGTTGAAAGCGACAAGTGATGCATTATTTTTTTGGTTTATCCGAAAACCTTGAGTGGCCCAATTGTAGACTTTAGGATTTTTTTTTGCAAGTAAAAGTTGTGGCATGTAAGCTTTACCTTTTGCATGTGAATGATATTAAGGATAAATTAAATCCATTAATGATTTTCAATGTCTTGAATGATGTGGATTCCTAGGCTAAATAGGTTGCCCACTTAAAAATCATTTATCATAGAAATATTTATAAATAAAGAACCAATATTAGTAGGAAAAATTCCACCACACATGGTAATCTTCTATTTTCATGTTTATGTTCTTCACTTTTCAATCCTGTGACTTCAATGCTTTAGAAGAAAATGTGTGTAGGAATCAACCACTATTCATTTGTTTTTATCTCCTACCTGAGTACTTGACAGTTCTTTGAATAAATATTTATTGTTTTTCCAAACCCTTTGATTCCTCTTATTTTACGAGGTATGTAACCATATCACTTTATTTTTGTTAACAAATTTTCTTGACAAAAATCTATACTTACTTTTTCTCAATCTCATTACATTGTATATTGTATTTTTTGTTAAATCCATAACGTGCATTATATAATTTTTAAATGTCTTTAAATTTTCTGATTCCTTACCTACATTTGTTATTGATTACCTGAGTTTGCTATTGATTCAATATCCATTTATGATTAAAAAAATAATATCTAATATATATAAATATAAAATAAATGTAAATATATTATATATAAAAAACTATATGTAAGAAAATATATGTATGGCCACCTTTTATTTATGTAAATATTTTAAAAGTTTTTTTATTTTATTGGTGGCCACCTAATCAATCCACCATGTAACCAATAATGTGGACATTCAATTGTCCTTGTAATGCTTTGACATGGCCACCATTTAGGAATGTAACAGGCAATTTATAGCCCTTTATAGGCCTTTTGATATATGAAAATTCAACTGAAGTTTAGGTAAATTGTTCCATATGTGTATCTTGAATATTTATATCATTTTAGTATCAGAACAGCTACGCTCAATCTCTATCGAGAATCCTTTTTCCTATGTCAGTTTGGTTTAGACAGGAATGAGAAATCTCCATAATAATAATCAACGTGACAAGCATGACGACTAACATGCCTGGTTTCAGCTCTGGGTGCCCCTGCCCTCTTGAATCTACCGCAGCCACATGGAAGTAGCTTCCCGCCACTTGGCAGTTATTTCAAACATGGAGGGGCGATCAGCTGTCGAAGCCATTTTGATTACTTTGTGATGTGCTCCATCAGAAAGCCTACAATTCCCTGTTCGAAGTTTGGTGATAAATTAATATATTTTAGCATTCTACGAGTGGGTCTTCATCAATTTTAATGATAACCAATAGCCAGACATGTGGCTCTTTAAAGAGACGAAACAAGCAGTGTGCCATCTTCCGAATCTCTGGCGGAGAACTACAAAGGTGTAAAATTTTGATACGCTCCTTTTTGTATTTTAGTGAGGAATTAAATCCCTATTTCAGGAGAAGGTCTTTTGTCCTTTAGTGGGACCCATTTTATCACATATTTTATGAAGGGCGTGAAGTTTCTTGGAATTAGAAGGCGTTTATATTTTATCTCTGTAAAACGGGTCAGCAAACAAACGATATTTATATGTTTTTTTTGAAATTGTAATGATCCACACCAGAGGTCAAAATTTCCAGCTCTCTCTTAGCAGCATGGAGGTAGTTTGTTTGTTGTATGGAGATTACATAGTTGTTCTTGTTTGAGCATAGCTTTATTTATAAATGTAAGAAAACTTGTTTCGAGTTTGAATCATTGAAAACAATAAATTTTATTTTTGTAATTATTTGGTGGAAGTAATTATGCCTCGAAATATCTGTAGTAAAATAGAGTGTATTTTTAGTTGTATTCGACACTTATAGTGGTTTATTTGTAAGTTTGATTAACCACATCCTTAATTTTTACTAGATGAGCTATGGCTTATTATCACACTGAACAAATGTTGGTCTTAGCTGAAATAGTTGGTAATTTGGCTGATAAGGATAACATTATGCAAATTCAACCCTAAGCTCCATACTCTTGATCTTGTTCTCATGTCAAATGTAAGGTCAAATTTTATGATGGGTTTAGTGATCTCAAAGTTCGTAATAGTTGGATCTTAGACATGGACACTTGACTTTTCTACAACCAAACCCCTAATGATGATAAAACCCCCTTTACTAACTTGAAATTGTATGGTGTTGTTAAGATTCTAATCACTAAGAGGTAAACTAATCATAATCCTATCACCACTTGGAATGAATTGGTCTTAGCCTTGAAGGCTACTTCCTATCCATCAAATTACAATGAGGATTTGCTCATCCATTGGCTTCGTTTGAGGCAAGGAAGCCAAATGTATGTTCAGGACTACATTTATCAATTCAACTACCCATGTGTTCTTCTTCGAATTTAGGATCCAATGCCTACACTTATTGCTAAGTTTAAAAGTGGCCTTTTGACACACTTGTTTCACACGTTAAAATATGATCAACTTGATACACTTGATGTAGTTTTTACCTAAGCTCATCTTGTAGAGGAGAAATTTTCTACTCAGTCTCATGCACCTCAATCTTATCTAGCTAGTGCACCACAATCTTCTCCTTAATCTACTTCTTTAGCAGGCATATTTTAATCTCAAAGACCTTATACTTGACATAATTCTTCCTATCCGAAGCAATATTTTTATCCTTCTTCTTCTCCTACTTATTCAACTTCTTCTTTTCATGTATCTTGTAATTATTGTAAAAAGTTGGGTCATATGACATATGCATGTCCAAAGAAGAAAAAGAAACAATTGTATGTACAGTCATCCAAAAAATAAACTCCAAAGGTAGGAACCCTACAAAATCCTATCGAGACTTTTAGTGAAAATTAAATCTATCCCAAGTTAGAAGGAAAAGTAAATAAGGTTTTCTTACTAACTCATTAGTCAGGAAGTCATGATAATTTGTTTGTCACTCGTGCTCATCTTACACCTAACTTCTCTATGGATTGCATCATCGATAGGTTACAACTACCTATTCATCCTGACCCTTGTCCATACTAAATTGGTTGGAAAATGACCATGCTACTTCTTCCATGATCACACACACTTGCACTTTGGCCTTTGCTTTTGGTCCTTAATATGTCGAAACTATCACTTGTGATGTTACTCCTATGGATTGTTGTGGTTTTTTGCTAGGTAAGCCTTATTAGTACTATAAGAGGGCTCAATACGATGCATATCATAATACTTATACCTTCTAACATGAGCATCACTCTTTCCTCATTTATAGTCAACAACAACCTCATCTTCTTCCACCTCACTCACCCAAAATTACCTTAGTCTTTAGCCGATCACAACCTCAGTGTTCTCAAGCCACATCATTTTTGTCCACTTGGTGTACTACTTCTTTGTATCTAGATACTAATTGAGCACTTGTTCCTTCTCATTTTATGGTTTTGATTGCTCTTGGTCCTCCTACAAGTTCATGTTTCTTTTGTTCCTCTTGATGTTTTAGATGTTCCAGAAACTCCACATATTTTGGTTGCTATTTTGTTTCTTTTAGTACTTGCTCTTGTTGTGACTTATCCACTTACTACCAATCCAGTTGAACTATTTGCTCTTAGTGTTCCAACCTTAGTTGCTCTAGTGATTGCTGCTTCAACACTGATTTTTACTGTTGCAACTCTTGTTATCACTTTAGTTCTAGTTGTTCTTTTTGTTTGACATGTTCCTTCTCCATTTTGTTCATCCTTTTGTATGCAATGGAGGCCAATGCTCATATGGTGGGAAGGAATAATAAGAAAATTATATCTAATTTATAAATAATAAATGTAAATATGTAAATATATTATATATAAAAAGACCATAATTAAAAAAAAAAATGTGCATGGCCACCTTTTATTTATGTAAATATTTTCAAACATTTTTTTATTTTATTGGTGGCCATCTAATCCATATGCCATGTAACCAATATCGTGGACATTCAATTGCCCTTGTAATGCTTTGAAGTGACCACCCATCCAGAAATGTTATAGGCTATTTATAGCCCTTTTGATGAATGAAAATTTAGGTTGAAGTTTAGGTAAATTGACCTAGGCATATTAGAATTGATCATGGTTTTGTCTCTAACTATGGTGTATTATAGCAACTGGTGGAGGATACCAACTACATCATTTTGTTAATGAAAAATATAAGGAGGTGATCTATAACATAAATGAATATGGTGGTGAGAATACTTAAAATGAGTCTAGCAATTCTTTGACTAACGAATAAGGTATGTAGACCATAAAAATTTGCTCATGATGTCGGTTACTCATTGTTGTCATACTATATGGCATAATGTTGTTTGTATGGTTCTGAATTTATAGGTGTTGATGTCAGGTCATCACTCACTTCAAATACTAAATATTGTAGACAGAGAGGCCCAAAAAGATGTGCAACAAAGTCAAGTAGCATAGATAATATGGATATCATTTGCAATATAACTATTAAGTTTACATCTTACTTGGGGATGATTGTGAGGGAGATTATTCCTATCACCCATATAGACTGGAGAGCAGACCGAGTGGAACTTAAAAACTAGTTATGAACACTCATTATGGTAACTTTATATCCAATGGAGTTCATAATATCTATTTTTAATACTTATATAAATGTGTTATCTAATAAGATACTACTTTGATGTAGCAAAAATATATCATTTCAGACACAATGAAGAAATGGATCTTCATGACCATGGGATAGTAATGCCATGGTCATAAGCATCGATTTCTGAAAAACACTATTATAAGTATGATAATGATGCAGATAGAATTGCTAATCCCCCACCTCATGTATCACGAAAATATTATAAAGCCTTTGTGAATGGCAAGAGAAGCGTTGAATTTAAGACAAGTACCAACCAATCTACTATGGTAGTTCATATCATTGTTATGTTCATGTGAATTTTTTCGATCTTGATCTCCCTAATGAATTTATATATTGGTTTCTTTGTTGTGTTGTAGGCGATGAGGCAAAGGAACAAACAAAATAGATCTCACCAATCCATCATGCATACTTGTAATTGAAGAGGATATGCTTGATTGGAGCATGAAATGGTATTCTATCATACTCATCCATTATATGTGACAAACATAGCTATATTGTTTTATCATATGACTTATCCCCATGTCTCTCCAACTATATATCTTGTAGAGGAAGAGCCAACCAAATGCAAAAGCTCCACTACCAAGGGTAACTATGTGGATAGAATCTCATAAAAGGAAGGATGGGGCTCCTGTTTCACCTAAAGTTGCAAAGACAATTGAAAGTGACATTCCCTTGGAAATAGCAATGCATTGAACTTCAAACCATTATTATATTGATTATTTTTTAACATATTATCAATAATCTGTGCATGTAATTTTGCTAGAAAAAATGGATGATGCAATATCATCTACAAGATCCATAAATAAATATATTAAGAATAATGCCCTTGCCAAGGCTTTAGAACCTAAAATATCGGGTCGAGTTCGGGGTGTCAACAAAGGAGTATCATCAACTACTCTATTTTTTGGTGAGGGTTACTTACAGAAGTTGCACTAGATGCAAGGGCATATGGTAGATAAAGAGAAAAATTGGGAAGAAAAACTTGTAGAGAGAGAAAAATAGATGGAAGAGAAGCTCACAGAGAAAGATAAAAAGCTTGAAGAGATTATGGAATGACTTTCACAGATAGAGATGTGTTAGGTTTTTCATGATTTCATATTTGAAACGTTTACATGTCACACCCTTAAATTTGTAATGATCCCTTGCATATAATTCCATAGGTAGCATCACTACGTGCTAACCCTACAATTCGACACAACATTGGTGGTGGTGATCAAGGAACATATAGTTTCTCTATATCTTCGAGGCCAGAGTCATCAATGGTATGACTATTATTTCAAATATAAAATAATTGACTTAGTTTGTATTATATACTATATAATGAATTTATCTGGGTTGTTGATTTTCCATGTAGGGACTAAAAATGATATTGATCACTCAAATTGAGAGAAGTAATTGCTACTTGACTCAGATCCATAAGGATAATGTAGTGGCTAAAGGCATGGTAATTAGTATTGACATTGAAGATCTTGTACATGGTCAACATTTGGGTGAAGTTTATTGGAAAGTCAACGTGCACATCATCCATAAAGAGGAAATAATATTGTACAAAAGAAATCATGATATGGACACAATGAAGGATGTTATGGGCTCCTTCATTGCCTAGCCTATATCAGATATTGTTTATAAATAAATTATGCCATGTCATAGCAATATTGTATGATGCTTTGAATTAACATCTAACATTAATGATTAAAAAAGAGATTGCCTTTTCTCCATTTACTTCTCCCTTAATGGTCTATCTGCATAATTGTTATTTTCATTTCCTTTAAGCTTGCATTGAACTGAGTGTTTTTGTAGTTGATTTTTCATTTCCTTTAAGCCTAATTATTGTACTTCAAAAGTAGTTATAATTAATGGAAATAATTAATGAGTGATGTCAGACATTTTTTGTTATTTTTTTATAAAATACTAGTAGATAATTAATGGACAACCAAGCTAGGAGTGGGGCGAGTAGATATCCTGAGCATGAGGTTGGTCAATCAGATACGAGAAGGTAGTTTGGTAAAAAGAGAAAGATAATACAAGTGTTGCTAGGGCATAGATGGATATTTATGTAACTAACAAATGTCTTAGGATACCCTCTCGCCTCATCTCTGATGGTTGGATCAGGTAGGGATGTTTAGAAATCTACCCATTATATGGAGGGCTCAGGTTGTCCATTCACATTTATCTGTAAATAAGATTTGCACTTGAAATAAGGATTTTCTATTTACATATATAATTATAACTAATTTTACATCTAAAATAAGAATTTTTGTATAATCATATTCAACCAGTATAATTGTATAATCATATTCAACTAGTATAATTGTATAATCATCCTCAACTAGTATAATTATATTCAAGTGCAAGTTTCGTGTTGATGGTAGTTAAGTGTTTGTTTCATTATGAGTAGTGTATGGCATGCATTTGTTGACATATGTCTTTATGAGTGACTCATTCATAGCCCTTGTGTTATCTTATGTTGCTTAAAATAAATGGGAAGTCCAGTACAAAATATCTCTTCACCATAGACTCAACTATAGTAAACTTGTGCAATTAATTTTTTTTAAAATATCTTACGACTATTTTCTCCATAGAATTCGAAAATGAGCTATTTTAGAAGCATGTGAAGCAATCTTCTTGATGAGGTTACTTTGGTTGTACTCTGTTTGATCATTAAGGGAGAGTAATGGAAAATGTATAATAGTCATCAAGTAGTTAGGTTAGTGATTGGTCATATGAATTTGGAAAAGTAAAAAAATAAGAGACTTTGTAAATATGGACTTTGTTTTTGCTAGGTTATTGTAATCATCATTAGTTGGTAAGTTTTTAAAAGCTATTGAATATAACTTTTTTTTTTTTTTGCATTTAGATTTTAAATTACCATCTATACAATGGCCTCAAGGCAATGGCATTACCACTCAAATTTGATGTCCCTATTGTTGTTGTATAACACATATGTAGAGCCTTGCTTCCATTGAAAGCTTGGTAATTCCATGAAAATTTAGTTCTGCAAATATTGTTATGTACCCTTCAATTGCATGAGTGTTGGATTAATGGGATAGGTGATGTATATTTTTATGATCAACCCATGGTATTCTAGTAATATTGAATGTGACCCTCTCGTTAACATTAATTGTATGCCTGGTAAGGTTTCAATGCTCTGTTAAACCAAAAATCTTATCAATAAAGATGCAAAGATCAATTTGAAGATAGTTGACAGTTAGGAGCACTTTCATATTTGAGTTGGAAAATAGAACCTATAACTGTACTATAGATATGATCTTTTAAAACATATTATGTCATTTTCTTCTTTCTTTTTTCAGTCATTTCAACATATTTCTATTTTATATGTTCATTAAAATTTGGAATATAGTTTTTTGTTTTGTATGAGCCTGAAGCTGTAGTGCTTGTCGAATATATGACTTCTAGCCTCAAGATGAAATCCTTGTGATTTGGCTTAACACATGGAAGTTTTTTTAGATGTTGTCAAGCAAGATGGAACCAATTTACTTTCAACTAACACCATGACACCTTTGTTCCATCTAACTTCAAGGCTTAATATGAGGAACTATAATGAAACTCAAAAACTAATGTAACTACATTGAAGATGGCTTCAGGAGAGGCCATCTTGGAGGAACTTGATATATATTTATTGTTGGTTTAAAGTGAAGGTGGCAATATATTATTTTTCTAAAAAATTAAAAACTACAAAACTTTAATTTGTAATTTATGGTTAATTTAAACATTTAGTTTTGATTATATTCTTGTGAATACATATCTATTGTTCTTAAATTTGCAAACCATTGGACTACAAATTTTTGGCAATTTGTTTCTTAAGCAAGGTTTGTTTCTAACTTTATGTCTACAGATATTTGTCTAGTGATGATGAATAAATTTATATATTGGTAGGGTATCATGTATGCATTTAAAGCTAGTAAAAAAAGAGTCATTTGATTTTTGCAAGCCTTGAATTTTGAATATATATGGCTAGTTAGTATCGTTTCTTAAGAATTTAGAAAAGAGTTATCCATTAAGCACTACTTAAGTAAATTTTGTTAACATTAATTTAATCCTGGTCAGATGGATATTTATATTTTAGCTTATTTTTGGATTTTATTACCATCCTTTTGGATTTAACCGAGTTGGACTTTAGAATGTATTTGTTGTTGTGTCTAATTAATTATCTTGTATATAACAAATCACAAAAAAAATCAAAAGTATGCAATATTATTATAATTAGGCTTTAGCATCCAAAATTTTAATGTTTGTTACTTTATCTTTGGTCTCCTATCTTCCTTCTATGCGGGTTAATATATATATATATATATATATATATATATATATATATATATATATATATATATATACATATATATATATTTTAAAAAATATATATATATATATATATATATATATATATATAAATTTTGTACCTACTTTAAATTTTAAAATATTAAAATAATAAAAATTGTTGAAACCAAAGCAGATTTACCATAAAAAAATCGAAGCAAGGTTCTAGCATAGTATAATTTGGAGTTGTGATTGTTACATGTGTGCATATTTGCTTTCAACAAATCCCATATGCATATTTGATCCATTGGAATATAATTCTTATGTTTGAAATGAAACTTTTTGTAATGGCATAATGGTTATTACCAATGAGTTACTTGTTATTCAAACATTGGCATCTCACACATATTTAAGGGAACAAGTGAACATAAACCATGCAAGTATTAAAATTAGGCCTGCATACCCATGTTTACTGGTAATGGTAAGTATGGAGCCCTCAGGTAAGTTCCATGTGTATGGGATGTTCATGAATACAAAGAAAAGTAAATTAGTATGTTAAATAGTTAAAAAACTGCCCCTTTACACTAAATATTTATACACCCTTAGCAAATGAATGTAGCTTCTTGTAATGCACTTATCCAATTAAAAAATACCCTAAGACGATGGTTTTTATCCACTATATGAGGGGTCTTAGATGATGGTTTTCGACCGTTGTATTTTACCCTAGGACAATGGCCAAAAAATGTCATCTTAGGGGTCTTAGGTGATGACTAAAAACTTCCATCTTAGGGGTCCCAGACAGTAGTTTTTGATCGTCATCCTAGGGTAAAACACGGTGGTAAAAAACCATTGTATAAGACCTCTAATATGGTGGCTAAAAACCATTGTCCTAGGGGTATCAGATGGCGATTTTTTACCATCGTGCTAGGGTCTAATACAACGATAAAAAAGTGCCTAATACGATGGTTAAAAACCGTCATATGATGCCCCTAAGATAACGATTTGTTGATGCAATTTTTAATCACCGTCGTATAATATGGACTTTTTACGATGCCCTCAAATATAGTGGTTTGAAAAGCACCCTTAAAGGTTTGTAAGGACGATTATTAACCGTCGTTAAAGCCCTTTTTTTGTGTAGTGCCTATTATTTAATTAAACTAATATTTAATTATTCATTTTCTATCATTCCTCTCAAAAACAAAAGCATTGGACTCCAATGCATACAAAAGAGGAGGAAAATAATGAGCCATCTGGTGAGAGAACCAATGTGCTAAATACAAAATATGGAATAATCCAGGTGAATTTGGCAAATCTTTGTGACAACGGTTCTTAGAAAAATCCAAGTGCTACCTCTAAGCTAAACATGACACCTATCCATGAATGGTGGCTACTAAAGAGTTTGAGTAGATGGAAATTATTGTAAAGGAGATAATGTGGGTGGCTTGCCAAAATGATCATCATAAAATATAAGATGTGTCTTTTGGAGCTAAAACTCTTACAAGGTGAAAGGGGTATGATGTTGAAATATATGTACAAAATTTGGAGCTAGAGGTAGAGAAGGAATAGGAACAACAACAGTAGGATTAGGATCAACAATAATAGTAGGAGCAATAGAATTAGGTGCTCTACTGATGTTTTCATGAAGAGGCACAACATGCTGAATGGATAGAAGGAATTTTGTTTGTGTGTTCTCATACTATGGTTTGTTGAAAACTAATGCAATATTTTGTGTCTGAAGGGATTGATATGGACCATATATATGGTGTTCTTTGCGCATCAAATGAGAAATATTTTATGCTCTTTTTGTAAAATGTAGGTTATGTTGAATGCATCATATTGAGCTTTTTAATGATATTGGTATGGTTTACCTAGCAATAAACCACAACAATCCATAGGTATGACATCGCAAGTGACTATATCCATGAACTTAAGGCTAAAATAAAAATATAGGGTGCAAGTGTGTGTTATCTTTGAGGTGGTGACATATACATCCGTCCAAGTGAGTATGGGTGAGGATGTGGGTCCATTGATAGCTGCAATTTTCCAACAATGGACTTCACAATCAAGTTTTTCAATGATCCATTATCAACGATACAATCCACAAATAAGTGTGTAAGGTGAGCATGAATGAAACAAATTATCGCATTATCCTATAAAATAGAGGTTATTGAGTAAGGTGATATTATGTATTTAACCTTTTAACTTATCATAGGTGGTTTCTTCTCCATAAATATCAACGAGAACATTTTGAGTTTCATCATCAAAAGACTGTATAAGAAAAATTTTAATTTTTTTTCTAGACAATCAAATTTATTGTCCTTTTTTTTTACAATAATGACAATAAATATCAAAAGAAGAAGTTGTAAGAGAGAGAGAAGAATAAGAGGGAAATAAATTGATCTTTGTATAGCATAAATGCTATTGATTCGGCGAACTCAAACTCAAAGGTTTGGAAGTGCCTGCTAAGAAGGAATATTGAGGTGTAAGGGACTAGGCATCAAGCTTCTCCTCTGCAAGTTGTGCTTGATTAAATATTGCATCAAGTGCCATATGGAAAGTATATTTCAATTCTCAAAATAAGTGTGTCTGAATACTTCTCTTCAAATTTACAATGAGAGTGGGTGGAAGGTCTAGTGCACCAAGCAAGATGCATAAGTAGTTGAATTCATAGATATAATACTTCATAGACATGTGGCTTCCTTTCCTCAAGCAAAGCCATTGGATGATAAAATCACAATCATAGTTAAAAGTATAGATTGTATCCTTCAAGGTTGTGACCAAATGATCCCAAGTATGGATGGGATTTTGTGTATATTATCACTTAGTAATCAAGTCTTTAGAAACTCTAAAAATATTTAACTTGGCAAAGGGGACCTTGTCATCATCAAATATTTGACTATATCCAAATCAATTTTCCATGTCTAGAATATAGCTATCGAGGACTTTAGGATTTCTAAATCCATCATTAATCTTGAACTCACATTTAGCATTAAATTAAGTATCAAGAGTGTGCATTCTAGCAATTGGTGATGGAGGTTGGACATGATTGTTATTAACCTTTTCAACCAAGGAACTAACTATGTTAGCCAATATGACCATATTTTATACCAAATTGATAGACATGTCTTGACTAGACTATACCAAGGAGGGTTTTTTGACCAATTTACAAAGTAGATCACTACTTGTGTCTAGAAGTGTTAGGTACTATAAAAATATACTTTATTTTACAATAAAACCTTTGAGGCATTGTTAGGCATGTTAAATGGTCATAAAAATGAAAAAAAATATTTCAATGGATCGAAATCAAAAAATGCTTTTAAATGAGTATAAATAAGCCTATACTTATGAGGCAATTGATGCCTCAAAATACAAGAAAATCAATATCTTGTTGGACAAAAACATGTTGGGATAAATCTTTCTCTAGCCAAGTTTCTATGGAGAATATTCTACCATAAGATTCTATTGTTTAAATTTTTTTATATGGGCATCTGCCTTATTTTTTACATGCATTCAACTCAACACAAGAGAAAAAAAATAAAGTGTAAGCTATATTTCCCATGATGAATGTGGGATTAGTGATTTTAAAATGCATGAAGGAGTTTATGGGTTATGTTGACTCTAGAGTTGTCACTGTAAAGGAAAGTGGTGCCACATGGAAAGAGTGTTGATGCCTACAAATCCTTTGCTAATGTCCTTGTGTTACCATTACTATGAGAAGGAGGGCCAACACATCATTGACCTTACAATCCTAGGTGCACAATTTTTCTATGCATTGATAGGACTAGAGATGAATGTATCATATGGTTGATATGTTCAGACCAAATAGGCATTAAAAGAATGTCAATTTGAGGCTTTGTGGTAATTTAGATGGTAGGATTAGATGAAATGGAGAGCAAAGGGTTTTTAATCCTCCTTCAATAGACTCAAATTTTTTCCTTGCATGCTTCTAATTTTATTTCTCCAAGCATTCATTCTATAGCTTATGGAAAATATCTATTTGGATGGTGGGTGGCCACATGAGGTGGGCATCAATTGTGAAGGCTTTATGCATGAGTGAATATGGGTAGAACATAAGAAAACTTATTGTATGTCTACATAAATGAAGATAAGATTCTAAAATATATGGAGCTCCACTTGGAGCTCCTTGGGTGTGATTGCCTATGTGCATAGTGGTGGTGTTTCCTTTACCACATAGTGATGAGTCAGTGTCATCCTTAACCTCATTAGATATCTTGATTTTTGAGCCTCCATTTAGTGATGGCTATGGAGAAGGAAACCCCTTGTAACATAGAGGTCAAATTTGCCTTAGGATGCATTATTCAAATTTCAAGGAGCCCTCTACTACTATCAAGGATACAAAAATTATGCCTACCAAAAATACCTATAAAAAACCATGAGCTAACTACTTGTGTTTGACATCAAAATATTATTTCTACAACAAAAAAATATAGAGTAGAAAATAAACTTGTTTAAGTGCAAAGGAAAATAAATGGGGAAGAGAATCAAAGTATTTATCTTCTTGAGGCCAAGGTTTCTCTTCTAGGATGAGCCAATGAGTGGATTAGATACTGCACTTAGACACTGTGTAGTTTAGCTCAAGATGGCATGCTGTAGGAGCCTCAACCCATCAACCTAGCAATGATGTGATAAAACTCTTTGATAGTCTACAATGTCAAAAATAACAACTTGCAATCCAGTGGAAGTGGTTAGGAGGTTCTTGTATGGAAAATGACCACCACTACAAGTCTTGAGTTTGGGCCACATCCATCGATCAAAGCTTCATCGCACTCTGGTTTTTGAAGAAAGATGAAACATTGAAGTGTTAAAACATATATCCTCCTTCTACATCTGGATATAAAATTGAAATGTGGTGCTACACCTAATAACCATTTCATAGGTATAATATAATTGCAATTACCCATAGTTATCTAAAAATATCCAACAAAGATTTTGTGAATAACATGTCTAAAAAAACCATTCTCAAATGGAGGTAGAATAGTCACAATGCTCAAGTAGTGAGTTTTAAAACAACAAAACAAATTGAAAGTAGGTTTGAAAGGAGAACCCAAATACTAAACTAGATATTAAAAAGGATAACTCTAATCCCAAACCAAAGCCTTACTCTAATACCAATGATACAAAACAATATTTTCACAATACTTGTATAATTTTTCTATTGATAATCAAATATATTAATAGATATCTTCATCAACTTTACAAGATTGGTTCTCACCTCGTAAGATTAGATTGAATTAAATGCCCTTACAAGAAGATGGGCATGTCAGGATAAGGCCATATGAGCAAGATAATGTGACTGGAAAAGTATGCAACTCTAACAATAAAAAGACTATAAGAAAAAATATGGAGGATAAAATATTAGCCTATAATTTAATTAAATTATTATTTAATTATTCATTCCCTATCAGTATCACATACCCAAGGATATTTAGGAGAAGGAGGTATCACAGAGTCATAAATGTACTTTTATGGAGTATTTTGATACCTCAAAGGTATATCATCTTCATGATTCATAGAGGCATGAGGTTTTAATTCAAATAGATGTCATATTTTATTATATTCTTCTAGGTACTCCTTCCATACCACCACCTGAGCTTTTGGCCACTAATTCCTTTAACCCTTTGACATTTATTTATTTATTTATGTGGTTCTTCTAATATTTTGGTTGGCTCTATTCATATTAGAGCATCTTCTTCATATTTATTGAGTGGTTGTTCTTTACTTATTGATTTGACCCCTTTACAAGCAACACCGTAGGTAGCACTTGATTCCATAAGAGTGGGATAGGATGAGTAGGATACATTAGTTTAGAACTATTCAATATTGCATGATGATATAAGTGGTGATGTGTTGGATTATTTAGTTTTAGCTTCTAGTGTTGAGTTATCATAGGATACACACGATTCTTCAATTTGACCAACATCCAAGTGGGTTAAGACACTCCTAAAGGATGCTCATCCTATTCAATCTATTGAGAAACATTGGAAGGTGTTGGATTTTTAGATATATTTAATCACAAGTCCCAATATCCAAGATTAGATAAAATTCAATATTTGTGCATTTAATTTAAATGGCTAGTATCATTGAACATATCATTCATGAAATAACATGAAGAAACTTACGATATTATTGCTCAAATTATATACAAGCTCAATATTTAATTCTCTTTTCTTTGATACATTTCATGGAGTTTTGTCTCCACAATATACCCTTAGAAATGTGACTATTGAATACTTTGACTATTACTCTCCTCACATATCCAGGAGATGCATCATTTTCTAGTCCACACATAAGTCAAACCTATCATGCCTCTTGGATTTACATCTTTCCACTTGTGTACATGACTCTTGGCTTTCTATTCACTTGCACACTTTACTATATATCATTTTACACATTTTCTCACTCATGACACTTGTACACATCCTACACATTGATACATAATTTATGCAATATTACCAAATAATGTAATATCTCTAACATCCCCCCATATTACATTATTTGGTATGAAAGTCTCTTGATGTCCAAAAATGATTTTAAAATATCTAATACTTGGTATGACCAAGAGCTTTTGTAAAATTATCTACAACTTGTTCTTTGGTTATAACATGATTTACCTAAATATGATATCTAATAAAGTGACATTGAACTTCAATAAGTTTTGTTTTTCATGTATCACAATATTTTTGATCAATTTAAGAACTCTTTTATTGTCATAATTTAGTATTGTGGGAGCCCTTTTGATTCCCATATTTGACAAAATATACTATAACATGTTGGAAAATTAAAATACTTGATGTTATTGAATGAAAGGAGCCTTGCTTAAATAGCAAAGGCATACAATTTGATCCATTGGATCATAACAAACTGAGTTAATCTCAGACACACATTTTATCCTAGTAACAACTTAGGATATAATTTATTATTCTAACACCCCCTTAAGTGGTACTAGGATATACTAACACCCCCCTTAAGTGATACTAGGAGATAGTGAAAAAAAAGAAAACATGTGGAAAATCCACAAATATGAGTCCTGAAAACAAGGCTTTATAAGGTACTCATGTACAATATATCCATAAAAAACTTTGGAGAGATGATAAAAAACCACAAGGGAGAAAACCACCTGCCAGAATAGAAGAAGGAGGAGGAGGAGGAAGATGTGCATGGAGGATGAAGGAAGATTCTCAACCCCCTTAAGGATAACTTCCATCAAGAAACCTGCAAAGGATCCATCAAATGTCTAAAAAAAATGTAGAGACTTGTCACTAAACTAAATGAAAAAATACTCCCAAACTGGTTCTTGTGACATAGATCAAGGTTGCAAACCATGATAAAAAGGTCACTAAAGAAAACTCCTTGAAACCAAAGTGTCTCTTAAAAAGAAGAGTGAAAAAAAAGAGTGGAAAGAACCAGAAAAATCACAAGGGATGTCCAAATCGACTCCACAAGCATAAGTAGTGGTTTCCACCTATATGAACACAATGGGATGATAACAAGGTCCAAAAAGAGTGGACAAACAACTTACTTCAAGGGAATCTAAAAAAGAAAGGGCACCAATATAGCTCTCTAATGTGTTCTTATGGTGACCTCCTCATCCTATTGGAATGCATGGGTGATCAACCATTTCTATTGCTAGGTGATATAGAGGAGATGACTAGATACTAGGATCACTTAGAAATGTAATGGGAGTGTCGGGTTCAACCGAGAATGCACTCCATGATAAGATAATTTTTGAGCCATAAAAAAGTTATAAAAACAGTCCCAAAACTAAAAAAGGACACCAACATTGTGTTCGGCTTGGAAAATAATTTTTTAAAACTATAAATGCCCCTATATTGGGATTCAATGATGCTTTTATTTATAGGAATTTTTTTTTTTTTTTATCACAAAGTAATATTCCAAAAATTGGAATAAAGCATAGTTTACAAAAAAAAATCTCTTCCAGGAAAATGGCTTTCCATTTAAAGTATGATGCCTCCATGCTAAACAAATTACAATGCAAATGGTTTCCTTCTATATAAAAAAATAGAAGACCATAAGTTTTAATTAAAGCCCATTCATTATAAAGGCTAAACTTTATTCTACGTGCCCTAGCCACGCCGAAGCACACACCGATGATGGGGATTATGACTGTCAACGAGCAAAAAAGGATTTCAAAGCAGAAAAAATAATGGGAGATCAAAATTCATTCTACTTCACATCCAATGTTGGGCGGTATCACTAAAAAAATATGATAGTTCAATATTTATTTCAACTTTGCAGACGACCACTAAAAAATATGACACTGCTAAACACGCCACAAAAAACAATCACAACATTTTTTGAGGCAAAAGAGGGCATCGCCGGTCAGGATTGTCAGGATTGGCTGCGTTAGTAAAAAATGGTCCTCAATTCCACCATTCCACCATGCTTGATTTTTTCACTGAGAAATTTCTATACTCCCCTCCAAGTGATTCTTGAGAAGGGGCATCCTTCATTTTGGGGTTGAGACAACAATGCATTATGTAGAATCCACCACGTACTTCTCATCAATGGATGGTCAAAAAAAATATGATCATGTCCATTATCCTATAACAGAACATTGTCGTGTCTCCTTCAATATCATTACAGGAAACCCATATCATCGTTGTTCTGATAGCGGATAGATCTGTTTGTGGCACTCGCTCTACTACCCAACCAGATCCACCAACTCTTCGCAAATGTCTTCCTCAACCACCTCTACAGTAAACTAGAATATGGAGTGAGTTATCCATGTGCAAAAAAGAGCTCTATTCGTGGTTGTAAATTCATAGCATAAGCACTGATTAGCTTCTTATCAGCTATCCAAGCTGCAACCTTTTGTCTACACTCAACACCCATAGCTGCCAATACACCATCAACTGACAGCCTGACCTAAGAAGGCAGCTATAAACACCTCAAATACAAGCATGGACCACAAATAGCATCTCCAGAGCGCTCTTCTTGTGTTCTATATTTTCCTAAACATCTCAATGGGGTTTACATAGCATGGTGAATTGATCCACCAGATTTAGAAAGCCCTCGCTTAAAGCCCTTCAGTTTAGATTTCTCAATAGGCCATGATCTGCCCTTAATAGGCCATTATCTATTATATATGAGGTGATTAAATCCATGTCTTTCCTATCTATGATAGAATTTCAAAGGTAACCAAAGAGACTAAACAAACTATAGTGCACATCACGACATTGACACCAACATAACGCCAGAAACACCATCTGCACTAGCATGAAATTAATAGAAATGTGTGAGCTCCATACGCATCAACGTCACCTACATCATGATTGTTGTGATATTACTTACAATAGTAAAATTGGCCACCTGTGACACTCACAAACTTATCATCAAAACTCCCACTACATTCTCGCAGTATTGGTATCACTACAACATTTTTGATCTTGGCCTCGAATGAGAGTAGACACCCCGTCATCTGATAAACCCTCGCAAATATACTGGATCCTCCACCATGATGCTTTTGTAACTTCCATTGGAGTGAAGGCAACTACAAGTAATAAAGGGTGCCCACTATAGGTAATAAATAGTGCTACCCAATAAACATCATTGAACTCTTATAAAAATTAACACCATATCGCCAGGAAAACATCGGTGGATCATCAAGGGTGTCGTGAGAAACACAAGATGTATACAAAGAAATGCAACATTCTTCAAATGACAGTCATAGTGGCTTCAAGCTTCACAAACTTCTCCATAACTCCTGCTAGGATGAGCTTGATCTACTTTAGTCACTGCGCAATCACTAGAACATGGAGCACAACATAAAAAAAATTCAATGTCTATCACAAAAAATATTCACAGCCAAGTGCACGGTGATCTCCCCATAGTTTTTATACAAACAGTTGCTTGCATTTCGGATTCCCTCCAACAAATCTTCAAATGCCTTTTCGTCAACTTGGGACACTAAAAAAATCAACAGTGATCTTATTTATTTTTAAAAAATTATATGTACCACTTTTATCAGCTAGCGAAAGCATGCAGGAGATATGGCATCTTCAAGGGAATTCTCGGGCATCCATTAAAAACTAGAATCGACCTCCACTTCAAAAAAAATATCTTTCAACTACGATGACTACCAAGAATGCCATTGCACGACAACCCTGTTCACATTTGAGTTCCTCCTAAAATCAACATTCTCCAAGGACAGCTACACACAACAAAATCCTACAAAAAATAGTAGCTTCAAAAAAGACAAGTATGCCATGCTCACTAACAGTGATGGCACCAAACCTAGTAGAAGAATGCAAACATAGAAAAAAACTTAAAATGACCTCCCAAACTAAAATTTTTAACCATTTGGTTTCCGATCCATCAAAAAATATGGAGAGCATACTCCCTCGGTAAAAAAATTAGGGGAGAAAAAAAAGGAAGGGGGAATTTCCATGAGGGAAATCCCCCCATGAGAAAAAGCTCTTCAGACTCACAGGGCAGGAAAATCCTGCTCTGATACCATGTTGGAAAAGTAAAATACTTGATGTTATTGAATGAAATGAGCCTTTCTAAAATATCAAAGGCATACAATCTGATCCATTGGATCATAACAAACTGAGTTAATCTCAGAAACAAATTATCCTAGTAACAACTTAGGATATAATTTATTATTTTAACATAACCAAAGTGCTTCACATTTTGCATCTCTTGTTGCATGATATTCTACTCCTATTGATGAAAGAGTCATTGTATGTTGTTTCTTACTATGATATAGGTCTTTATCCAAGATGAAAACACATAACTTGATGGGGATTTTCTATCATCTATGGATCTAGCATAGTCAAAATCTAAATATCCCTATAAGAAAAATTATCATTTCTTTTGTATCTTAATCCATATTATATAGTTTTAACAATATATTGTGGTACTTTTTGTAGCTTTTCAATATTTTTTTGGGTCCCTTCATAAATCTAGAGAGATAATTTATAACAACAATAATATTAGGCGTGGTATTTTTTAAATATAAAAAATTTCCAATAATTTGTTGATACATAGTAGCAGAGACTAGTGATGTCGTATCATTACTTGATAGTTGCAATCCTTGCTCCACAAGTGTGTGTTTGGATTTACAATTTATCATTATATATTTTTCAAGTAATATTTTTTCATAGTTTTATTTATGTATTATGATGATATCATCATTTTGACAAATTTTTAAACCAAGACAATAATGTAGTAGTCCTAGGTCTGTCATTTCAAAATCCTTTTCTAGATTTTTTTTTACTTCATCTATCAAGGTTTTTGAGATGCATATGATTATTACATCATAAATTTATATTACAAGAATAATAATTTTTGACCCAACCTTCTTTGTATAAATATTTGAATCTGATGTACTTTGTATGAAATTATATCGTAGGAGATGATCATTAATCATAATGTACCATGCTCTTGGTGCTTCTTTTTATCTATATAGGGATTTAATTTAATTTATAAAACTTTTGTTCCTATCCTTTGATAACAAAACCTTCTAGCCAATTCATATATACCTCATCTTCAAGGTCACCATTAAGAAATGAACTTTTGACATCCATTTGTTGAAGTTTCCACCCAAGTTTTGCTCCTAATGCATAGATTGTTTGAATATTAGTCATTCTTGTTGTAGGTGCAAAATTTTCTTCATAGTCAATTCCTTCTATTCGAGTATATCCTTTTGCAACTAATCATACATTGTATTTGTCATGGGGACTATATTATTTGTATTTTATTTGTAAACTTATTTACATCATATTAATTTTTGAAAGGAATGATAATCAAATAATTCCAAGCTGCAAGGATCTCAAGTGTTAACAGAATACCACATTCAACCAAAACATGAATTTGAAATCAAATTGATAGCATAAGCTTACAAATGGATATGAAAAACAATGAGCAACAATATATTAAACCTAGATAAATAAACACGGTACAATGAAGGTGCCTTGCTTATATAGGTGTTGTGGCTGATCCACAACACACCCCAAAATTGGGGACCCACCTTTTTTGCATGCTTTCAAAGAAGACCGCAGTGGCCTAGATGCTAAAAAAAATCAAAGGAAGAGCAAAATACAGCTCAAAAAAATGTCGTGATATCGCGACGTGTTGAGCTAAGAAAAAGAAAAATGTCACGATATCGCGATGTGTTGCTCTAAGAAAAAGAAAGTGTCGCGATATCGTGACAGGTCACGTTTTCGTGGCTTAGACAAGTGAAGTACAGTGGAATGAAAAAGTGTGGCGATTTCGTGACATGTCACATTTTCACGGTTCATAGAGGAGAGAGAAAGCAAACTAGAAAAATGTCGCGATATCACGACATGTTATGAAATCATGGTCAAAGCGGTCAAACAGAACAAGATGCCAGAAATGTCGCGATATCGCGATGTGTTTCATTATCATGATGCAAGACAAAGAACTAAGTGAAGACTCAAAGTTGTCGCGATATCGCGACATGTTGTGTTTTCACGATGTTCGATGGGTAAAAGAGCCAAGTGCAAAAATTGTCACGATTTCGTGACATGTCATGTTTTCGCGACTTGTCATGAAATCGTGGTGACTGAAAATTATCGCGATATCGCGACGTGTCGTGAAATCGCGGGTCAAAGAGGAGAGAGAAGAAAAAATAAAAAGATGTCGCGATATCATGACGTCACAAAATCATGGTCAAACTAGTCAAATAGGGCAAGGCACTAAAGTTGTCACGATATCGCGACATGTCACGTTTTTGCGATCTGAAGATGAGATGAAGGGCAAACAAAAAAAACATCGTGATATCGCGACATGTCGGAGTTTTGCGACCTGGAGCAGCCAAAGTGAACATAGAGGAAAAGTGTCGCGATATCGCGACATGTTGGATTTTTGTGACCAAATGCAGGAAGATAGAGCTAAAGAGAAAAGCGTCACGATTTCGTGACAGAAAGCAGCGAGATGGTACGAAATGAAAAAGTGTCACGATTTCACGATAGAAAGCAGCGAGATGGTACGAAATGAAAAAGTGTCATGATTTCATGACAGAAAGTAGCGAGATGGTACGAAATGAAAAAGTGTCATGATTTTGTGACATGTCACGTTTTCACGGCTAAGTACAACAAAACACAGCGAAGGGAAAAAATGCCACGATTTCGCGACAGGTTTCATCCACGCGGCCCGAAGGAGAAAAACGTCACGATATCATGACATGTCTCATTTTCATGGTGCTTGAAGACGAATAAAGTTGTGGGTATAAAAACATCGTGATATCGTGACATGTCTTGTTTTTACGATACAGGTGGAAGAACAAAGCTACAAATAGAAAATGTCGCGATATCGCGACATGTTATTTTTGTCACGATTCATGGTGGGCCATTACAGAACATACAGGGGTAGCACTGAACACATGGCATAAATGTGTAAGAATCATGGGAAGCATTGCAGTTCATAAAGAAGATCAAATGTTTCGATGTAGAGCAGAAAGTCAAAAATGACGAAGAGGCAGGGAAGATGAAACGAAGTGATCTGGGAGATGAAGGGAAGCGTCACAGGGCAAAATAGAGAGCATTGCCAGAAAGTTTAAAAGCAAAAGCATAGATTTGTATTAGGTTCAAAAACCACTACAAGTAGAGTTGTAGATCCGAAGGCAATAAGCCATTCTGGGCCTGCTTTTGGAGTGTTTTTTTTCCACTTTGTCTCGATATTTTCCTTTACATTGGACTAGGTAGGAAATTGTTGTAAACAGATTTGTAGTGCTAAAGGCCAGAGGGCCATTATGGGCATGCTTTAAGGCTATTTTCTTCCATAGACTGGGTTTGGGAAACCAGAAAGTTCTATTGTTGTAAAATGACCAATTTTTAATATAGAAAATTCAGAGGGTTGCATCTCAATTGACAAGAAAGAAGGAGTTATTTCCTGCATGCAGGATTAAATGTTTATTTTTTTTTCCTTTCAGATGTTTAGGCTTATAGGTGAAGTTTAATGCAAGTTTTCTTGGTTTCTTCGTGCGAATGTCTAAATCTAAAAATCATAGTTAAAACCCCAGAAACTAGCACTTAACTTATCTGGATTGTGTGTGTTTTGCAGGTTCAATAGGTTAGGTTGTATGCAGAAAACCTCATTATCTTCGGTTTTGTCAAAATAGGATTGCAGCCCCTGAATGTATTTTAGTTTCATTTTTCTTTACATTTTATTTTTATCTTTTCTGCACTTTTATTTCCATAAATTTTAACTTTTATTTTACAGTCATTAAAATAAACACTTGAAAATCCACCGAAGCTGAAAATGGAATATTTCATCATTAATATCAATTCACATTGAGTTCATTCTGATTAAACGAACAATCATTTTCACAATAAAATAAACCAACATTGCCCATTGTTTACAGTTACTTGCAACCGCTAAGGTGTTCCAAGCATTTAAATTGAATATCTTTATTTGAGATATATTAATATACCTACACAAATGCTAACATAGCGGAGACCTTGGAGAAATTACTTGTCTAATTTCTTTGCAAGAGGGGATTTGGAACCCAAATCCTATCGGAGAGTGTGTTTTCACAATCGGGTGAAAATACCACTCAATAGATTGGCACTAGGAGGGCCTGACGGGTTTATTTTAGTGTGATTTAAATTTAAATTTTTGTATATCTCATGCTATATTGATTGTTATATTTAGTCCTCTAACACTCAATAGATTATTAAAAGGACGGCTTGAATTGGTTTACTTTATTCTATTTTAAGCAATTCAAGTATGTTGTATATTATTCTAACACTTTTCTGATTGTTCATATAGAAATAATGTGATTTGATTTAATTTTGGAAATTTTGGTCTCGACTAGCGAAGTGTTGTTTCATGCAATTACTTTTCATTTGATTTTAATGAATACATCTCTTAGTTGATGCTAACTTGATTTTTTATACATTGCAGGTTGGATATTTGCTAGTCACTTCACGCTGATGTGTCGTGATTCCTTTTGTCATTTTTGACTAACATATTTGGTTCTAAAATTACATTTTGAGTTTCACTAATGACAACACTTGAGGAGCAAATGGTATCCCTGAGAAAAGAAATGATGTCTCTAATAGAAAGAACGGTATTAATAATGGAGGATCATTATAAGTGTTTGTCTATACCTGTGGTACCCTATAAAATTCCTAAATTGTTATTAGAGTTTCTATGATGTTTTAATCAAGATGTGCCACTAGGATACTTGCAAATACTGTACGTCTACAAGGATACATTATTTCAATTCCATATTTTCTATGAGGACGTGGCTTGTAAGTTATTTGCATACATTTTGGATGATAAACCATTCGTTTGGTACATCCAACTACCCATGGAGGTTAGGACTTCTTGGAAACAACTAGAAGCAACCTATCTATATCATTTTGGTAATCAGGTTGACTTAGATATGTTGAAAAATCAATTTACCTCCATACGTAATGAACATAATGAATCCTTGAGTCAATTCAATGGAAGATTTTGTGAATTGTATTCGCAAATGTGGGAAATTTTGGGTACATCGAAAGAGGAAGCTATTCAAGTATACCTTGGAGCCATAGACCCCACACTTGCTACATCTTTAAAGAAATATGTGGATGACTTATCTCTAGAGACAATCTATGAGATCTCGAAAAAGGTAGAACAAGTTTTGGAAGAAGAAAAGGCACAACATGTTCACATGAGAAATTGTTCTTTTGAAGTTAGTGATGCCAACCTACACCAACCATCAAATATAGCACCCTCCACTCCAATGATATCTAAGGTAAATGATCAAGGGGATGAATTTTAATATCCAAAAATTACAACCACCTTAGATGTAGTCCACGAGGAAGTGCAAATTTCTAAGCCAACATCCGCTAGTGAGGATTATGCAGAAATAATCTCATTCATAGAGATACATGATTATTTGGATGAAGGGGTTCTAAATTAAACAATATTTGATAAATGTGATAGGACGGAACCCACCATAGAATTGAATGGAATGGTTGAAAGTGAAATCGGAAGAAAACCAATAAATGAATTTGAAGATATGATAGAGTTTCACCACTTGTTCTTGGAAGACACTATTGATGAGATGTGTAAAATTAACGATCAAGAAATTCTTCACCCTCCAAATTATGATAAAATTGAATCATGGGTTACTAATTTGGACTATTATGGCCTTACAAATTTGAATTCAAGAAATGACCCACTTTTGGAAATAATTGAACCATCTAAGGAAGGTGAAGATGAATTTGATGAGAAACACATTGACGGATTGGAAGATGTTGAAGAAGTAGTTGAACGTCACCACTGGATATTGGAAGATGATTATTATGATGCTTGGAAGAAGTGGGAAGACTACACTCACTCCAAAACTACTAATGAAGGTTGTGTGCCAATTAATATACAGGATAACATAATCGCCTATTCGAAGGAAGATATTACAACTCCTGTACAATTTGAGGACGTTTTGGAAGAGGGTTTCAAATCTCATCAAATTTTGGAAGATGATTTTTACAATGGTTGGGGGAGATATGATAATGCATTCTTTTCTCACACCCCTATGGATGAAACTCATATTTCACTTGATCTTCCGGATGTTGAAACTTATACATCATACGAAGATCTCACATTCACAAGATTTGAGAAGGTGGCAAAATTCGATCATGTTGAATATAAGTTCATTGAAGATGCGGATACAAGTGTGCATGATGATTTTGAGGATTCAAATGAAGAGATACCATGGATAGTGAACAAATAATTGGAACCAAATGACAAAGATATTGATCAATTGGAAACAACTCAAATGAAGGATCATCAAGATGAGTCATGGGACATACATTTTGACCAAGAATATTGGAGGGTTGAAAAGGATGGGCATGTTTTCAATTGGGTGCCCAATTTTGGTATGTTTAATGAAAAAGTAATCAATGAAGAATATGAAGACCATGAGGTAAAAGAAGAAATTGTGATTTCTCACCAATTTTTGGTAAATAAAAATGTTCAAAAGGTAGAATCTAACCTTTTATGTTCAAACATCCAAGATTTAGGTGAAAATTTTCATGACCATATTTTGAATTTGAATGATGTTTATGGTGAAATGTCATTAAAGGTAAATGAAAAACAAGGTATGATTTCTAATCACACCTTTGACAACATTGTTTTAACAAATGAAAAATAATTTGATGCACTTGAACTGTTAAATCAAATTCATCAACAATTACTAATTGAATCTAGGGTAAAGACTTTTAATGATCCTAATTTAGTAAATATCCTAGATGCTTGTAAACTGTTGCACAAATTTGATTGGCCTAAAAACATGAATAATGATTTGGATTTGAAATTTGTAGAAATAGGCTCCTACTTACAAAATTGCATATTTGAAAAAGATAGCCTAATTCTAAATCAAGTATTGAGTTTTGAAATGGAATTTTTAGAGAATAGACAAGATAAAATTGAATATCATTTATTGTCTAATCATTTTAGTAACTTAACGCTCATCTATGAGAGTACTAATGGAGCTAAATTTAATTGGTGGGGTGAGAGAGGAAAGTTGAAGTGGGTTGCATTGTTTGGTCTAGTCTTATTTTCGTTGGATTCCTACAACATTTTCATGCGTATCACGTTATATTTTTGTTGAAGTGTTCTAATCATGTTTGGGATCCAAGAAAATGATAATCCAAGCTTTGCACCATTTTGTATTATATTGTACATTTGTATATAGATTTTGGTTTTGGTTTTGGGTTTGTGTTTTTCAAGTTTCATTTTTGGGATTGTTAGTTTAATCATGATTTAAGTTGTGTGTTTATTTGACATGTTTGGTTTGTATAAAAAAAATGATGAAAAAGTTATTTTTTGAGATGTTAATTTATGCTTTAGATCAGGGAAATATGGAACATGGGAATTGTGTTGTAGAAAGCTCCACAAGAAACACAAACAGTTTAAATAATATCGTTTGAAACTTGTGATGCATGAAGTAGTCAGTTTTACATTTTTTTTAATTATGGCAATACTCCATCTGCAATTCAAAAGGCAATGCATTCATATTACATCCCACTTTGCATATACATGCCATCTTAGTTGCATATGCATTTCAAATACAATCATTTGAAAGGTGTCAAGTCCTCTTAGGGTTATTCTATAACATAAAAAAAAAAAAAAAATCCTAAGGTTGGGAACTGATGCCAGAGCTATCTTGAACCAAGCACATTCTATACACATTAAAAAGAATCTTGAGCAAAATGATCAAAACCATGTTTGGAAGAAAAGGTGAGGTAAAAAGAATATTTCATGTATGTCCTATCATGCAACATTATCCTTAAAATAGTGGTTTTTACCGCTTCCACAGAGCTTAAAGGCTAAAATCAAAGTAGTAAGGATAGGGTTAAATCCTCATTGAAATTAGGTTGAGGATCCAACTCCCCAAAGCTCTGATTTGACCTTCATGGAGTAGTAAGGATAGGGCATAATTCTCATCTCGCCTAGGTTGAGAATTCGATTCCCCAAAGCTTCTATGTTTCATTTAATCATAAATCTTGGATTGGAAGGATCGTACTATATGTCCCTAGCAAGGATGGGTAGTCATCCCCAAGGTCCAAGAAATAAAAATTAATATTTCCCATTTCATAAATCTTGGATTGGAAGGATTGTACTACATGTCCCTAGCAAGGATGGGTAGTCATCCCCAAGGTCCAAGAAATAAAAGATAATATTTTCCATTTCATCTTAATATTGGATTGGAAGGATCGTACTACATGTCCCTCGTAAGGATGGGTAGTCATCCCCAAGGTCCAAGAAATAAAGAAATGAAGCCAAATCATGGATTATGAGGTTAAGTATGCTCATGTGTGGCAGCATGTCTTGTCTAAAAGCAAGACCACTGACTGCTCAAACAGACAGACTAGTCTAACCATTTCATCCATAACTGGTTAAATCATTTTGCTCAAAGTGAGGTAATGAATTCCAGATCAGACTAGTAAGGATAGGGTTAAATTCCCATCTCGCTTAGGTTGGGAATCCGATTCCCCAAAACTCTAATTTCACTTTCACTTGCACATGGGTTCAAGACAGTAGTGACTCATAACCAACTTTGGGATCTAATAAAGCAATTCATTATATATATAGTTGATCCTAAGAGGGTTTGATAATTTTAAATGTTTGTGTATGATACTAGAAATTTTAAGCCTTTATAAAGCATATTGCTATATCTCTAAGCATATTTATCAGGCTGTGCAAATCATTCACAATCTCACATATGCATTCATGTAAAACTGACAATGGAATGTTGATCAATTTCAAATGATAGAAAGTGGAACACACTACACACACTGAGCTGATACTTAATGATTCTAATGTTTCATGTATTTCTGATCTATCAGCATTTGTTTATGTTTTTATGTGCTGACATTTGTGTTTAAGTTTGTATATTTCTAGGTTAGGTTCTCACCGAAATGCTCAAGAGCATTTCCCAGCAGAGTTGCCATTTATTATGGTTGATCCACAACACATCGCAAAATTGGGGACCCACCTTTTTTGCATGCTATCAAAGAAGACCGCAGTGGCCTAGATGCTAAAAAAAATCAAAGGAAGAGCAAAATACAGCTCAGAAAAATGTCATGATATTGCGACGTGTTGCGCTAAGAAAAAGAAAAATGTCGCGATATCGCGACGTGTTGCTCTAAGAAAAAGAAAAATGTCGCGATATCGCGACGTGTTGCTCTAAGAAAAAGAAAGTGTCGCGATATCGCGACAGGTCGCATTTTCACGGCTCAGACAAGCAAAGTACAGTGAAATGAAAAAGTGTCATGATTTCATGACATGTCACATTTTTGCAATTCATAGAGGAGAGAGAAAGCAAACTAGAAAAATTTCATGATATCGCGACATGTTATGAAATCGCGGTCAAAGCAGTCAAATAGAACAAGATGCCAGAAATTTCACGATATCGCGACGTGTTTCATTATCGCGATGCAAGACAAAGAACTAAGTGAAGACTCAAAGTTGTCGCGATATTATGACATGTGTTTTCACGATGTTCGATGGGTAAAAGAGCCAAGTGCAGAAATTGTCATGATTTCGTGACATGTCATGTTTTCATGACTTGTCATGAAATCGTGGTCAAAGCAAAGAAGAAGTGTTGACCAAAAATTATCGCGATATCGCGACGTGTCATGAAATTACGGGTCAAAGAGGAGAGAGAAGACAAAATAAAAATATGTCACGATATCGCGACATGTCACAAAATCGAGGTCAAACCAGTCAAACAGGGCAAGGCACTAAAGTTGTCGCGATATCATGACATGTCATGTTTTCATGATCTGAAGATGAGATGAAGGGCAAACAGAAAAAAACGTCGCGATATCGCGACATGTCGGAGTTTCGTGACCTGGAGCAGCCAAAGTGAACATAGAGGAAAAGTGTCGTGATGTCGCGACATGTTGGATTTTTGTGACCAAAGGAAGGAATATATAGCTAAAGAGAAAAGCGTCATGATTTCGAGACAGAAGGCAGCGAGATGGCACAGAATGAAAAAGTATCACGATTTCACAACAGAAAGCAGCGAGATGGTACAGAATGAAAGTGTCATGATTTCATGACAGAAAGCAGCGAGATGGTACAGAATGAAAAAGTGTCATGATTTCATGACATGTGTTTTCGTAGCTAAGTACAACAAAACACAATGAAGGGAAAAAACATCACGATTTCGTGATAGGTTGCATCCACGCGGCCCGAAGGAGAAAAACGTCATGATATTGTGATATGTCTCATTTTTGCAGTGCTTGAAGACGAATAAAGTTGTGGGTATAAAAATGTCATGATATCGTGACATGTCTTGTTTTTGCAATACAGGTGGAAGAACAAAGCTACAGATAGAAAATGTCACGATATATTTTTGTCACGATTCACGGCAGGTCGTTACAAAACATATAGGGGCAGCACTGAACACATGGCATAAAGGTGTAAGAATCATGGGAAGCATTACAGTTCACAGAGAAGATCAAACGTTTTGACGTAGGGCAAAAAGTCAAAAATGGCGAAGAGGTGGGAAAGATGAAACGAAGCGATCTGGGAGATGAAGCGAAGCGTCACAGGGCAAAACAGAGAGCATTGCCAGAAAGTTTAAAAGTAGAAGCACAAATTGGTAGTGGGGTCAGAAACCGCTGCAAGCAGATTTACAGAGCCAAAGACAATAAGCCATTTTGGGCCTACTTTTGGAGTGTTTTTATTCCACTTTGTTTGGATATTTTCCTTTACATTGGACTAGGTAGGAAATTGTTGTAAGCAGAGTTGCAGTGCTGAAGGCTAGAGGGTCATTTTGGGCCTGCTTTGAGGTTGTTTTCTTACATAGACTAGGTTTGGGAAACCAGATAGTTTTGTTGTTGTAAAATGACCAAATTTTAATACAGAAAATTCAGAGGGTTGCATCTCAATTGACAAGAAAGGAGTTATTTTCTGCATGTAGGATTAAATGTTTATTTTTTTTCCTTTCAGATGTTTAGGCTTATAGGTGAACTTTAATGCAAGTTTTCTTGGTTGCTTCATGCAAATGTCTAAATCTGAAAATCATAGTTAAAACCCTAGAAACTAGCACTTAACTTATCTGTATTGTGCGTGTTTTGTAGGTTCAATAGGTTAGGTTGTATGTAGAAAACCTCATTATCTTCAATTTTGTCAAAATAGGATTGCAGCCCCTGAATGTATTTTAGTTTCATTTTTCTTTACATTTTATTTTTATCTTTTTTGCACTTTTATTTCCAGAAAGTTTAACTTTTATTTTAATTTACAGTCATTAAAATAAACACTTGAAAATCCGTCGAAGCTGAAAATGGAATATTTCATCGTTAATATCAATTCACATTGAGTTCATTCTGATTAAACGAACAATCATTAAAGTTTCACAATAAAATAAACCAGCATTGCCCGTTGTTTACAGTTACTTGCAACCGCTAAGGTGTTCCAAGCATTTAAATTGAATATCTTTATTTGAGATATATTAATATACCTACACAAATGCTAACATAGCGAAGACCTTGGAGAAATTACTTGTCTAATTTCTTTGCAAGAGGGGATTTGGAACTCGAATCTTATCGGAGAGTGTGTTTTCACAATCGGGTGAAAATACCACTCAACAATAGGTAAGGATGATCAACCATAGTCGTAGGATAAATCTAAGGATAAATATCCATCGTATAAAAGGAATATGTGATATGGTCCATGGATATATAACTGCTATGGGATAATTAATCTCAACTCTCCAAATATACCTAAAAATATACCCATAACCCCTAGGAATAGTCAATCCTAGAAATATCCCTATAATATCTAAGAAATAAATATGTAACATCTCATAATATCTAAATAAGATAAATGAAATATCCATACATAAGTGGGTGGGAAAAATACATGGAATAACTAAATAAGAAGGAAATAAATTACCTAGGTGAAATGAGATGGGGTAAAAAACCTACTATAATACCCCCTTTAACTGAAGCTAGATGCTAAAAAATAAAGTGGCATTTCCACAGTATGAGTCCTGACAACAAGACCTGATCAAGTACTCATTTATAATGTGTATATAGAAGCTCTTGAACCAAAAGTAGGAAAAATAACCATCCTGATAGAAAGAGAGAAGTAATAATGGAGCTAAGGAGTGCTCTCAAACCCCATAGGATGACGAGCTCCATGAAGAATTCCTATGAAGAAGTGGATACCTCTATTATGAACAATGTGTCTCCCACGAGGAAGAAAGTATCCATGAAGCACCCATCGAGTGTCTTCCCACTCCATGTGAGTGTGAGAATATGGGAATGAAATGTAGAATGATAATGTAGAATCCTTCAAATAGAGCTAAAGTGAAGAAGGTATCACCAATGAATTATAAAATTAATCTTCAAGAATGTACAAATCCAAATCAACACCAAAATAGGGCATAATATAGTGTCAATCAACAACCAAAAGATCAATGTACACAATACCATGTGTGCAAAAGTGGAAGAGATGTGTGAAGAGCATCCATCAAGGAATAATCACCATTTTTGTTTTGCAAAAGTGATGATGATCCCATGGAAGTAGCTAGACAAAGAAGTTAAGGCTTAGAAGACTCAAAAGAATCAACATGGTCTTCAAGATCTCCAAGTGAGATTCTAACTAGAGATAAAATATTTGTATCCAAATCTTGTAGTACATAATCCAATGTGAAAGAAACATAAAAAGAAAATGGTGGACAAGGTGGCTCACTCAAAGAAGGAGGGCAAACCAAAAAATAGTTTGAAAAGGAATAAGTACATGGAGGAGATACAATGTATACATCATCATCAAATAAATGAGTGAGCTCCTCGTACATGTCAAGAAAATCATATGTGTGACTCTCAATGAAGAGAGAGGAAACACCATCCAAGAATTCATTTGTATGTAAGGATGTACCATGCCATGAAATATTTGTTGTATATACTTCAATATCAACATGAGCATCCACATAAAACAACTATGGAGATGTGTCCTATAAAATATCTAAAGCAGGTACTATAGCATCAACCTCATCATCCAAAACATCATTAGATCGTGACTCTAGAAACAAAGATGAAATGTCACAAATGATGTCCTCCATGCAAGCAATTGTAGGAGAAGGTACCTTGGGTAAAAAATTTCTTTTCAACATATGATAAACAAAGTTAGGTGTGTTCTTGTGAAATCCAATAAATTATTGAAGCTCCCCACAAACTAAATAATAAAGCATGTTAGAGATCCTTAAATTTTTTATGAACTATATCCTATAATCCTTATCCTTCACCATTGGTTTGGGTTTTAGAGTTATGAACAAAGGATCCAAACCATCACTTTGACATAATGAACAAAGTACCTTAAACTATGCTTCAAAAGTTTTAGCATTTGCTTGTATGCCAAGTTTTTAAAAAGAAATTTCCAATATGTCCTCAAAGTTAGAAGAGCCCATCCCAAAATAAAATGTCATTATAATATAATAGGTCTAGTGTGATGTCACAAGGTGGTACAAAATGCCACAAAATCACACCAATATGCAAATGAATATTTTGAACTCTGAAAAATCTACAAATGAATTCCCAAAAGAATCTCCTTGTAGCACCCTAAAATTGGTGCAGTTAAACCTTAGTAAATAATTAAAATTTGAATTTTAACCCTGAACCGCCCGTTAACCGCCTGTTAAACCGCTTCCCTTGTTTTCTATGCCATTTTTAGGATTTGTTGTGACCGTTGGATGATATCATCGCCGATCAGAAAAAATTGCCTTAGATTGGACGAATTCATCTAGAGTAGAATGTCCAGACGATTTTGTTCTAAAATTGATTTTTCATAATTAGCTTCTGTTTCAACAGCTTCTCTAACTCAGGCAAAAACACGTCTGTGCAGTTAGAGGCTCCCCCATTGGAGATCTTCTAGATTTGGATGATCTCCAACCTCCTAACCTCTCCCTAATCCTATATAAACTAGGATTTACTTGGTTTATCTCCCTGGCTCTCCCTTTGATTATCCCCCTGGCTGAATTTCTCTGTACTTTGCATTTTACGTGCATTAGAACACCTTGAATTATTATATGCATTTGTGCCTTTCCAAGTTTTCTTGTAGGAACCTCACTATTTTTCAGCCGAAGCAATCTCGGATCGTCGTCGACGATCCTATATGATTTCGGATGATCCCATTTAAATTCGAGACGATTTCATATTTTGTAGGCGATTTCGACTACAGCCAAGATTGGGGGCAATCAATGCCCTAAGTTTGCATTTTTTGTTCTTTATCCATTGTTCTGTTCTGCATTAGTTAGCATTATTATTATTCTGCATCTTGGAGTTCACCTCATGTAGCATAGATGCATGATAGAGTCAAAGTTAGTCATTAAAACAATGCATTTTATTTAATCTGTTATCTGTAGTTCTCATTCTAGCATTTATACTTTCATTTCTATCATTTTCCCTTGCTTTTGCAATTGCATTTTTTGTGCTTGGTATCCATTTTTGTGATTGTAGGTCTCTAACGAATTCATCTAATGAATTCGTCAGATCAGAGACGATCTCATCTGATCTCAGACAATTTTTTGTGATCCGGATGATTCTGTCTGATATCAGACGATCTTGCCAAATTCAAGACGATCTGGACTGCTTCAAGTTTCAAAATCTCCATCCAACATTCAAAATTAGGTTTGACTTTTCTTATTTAGCATAATCTCTGTATTTGATACCCATTTCTACTTTTTGTCTTCATACAACCTGCATATTCATATAGCATAACTTAGATTCATTTGGCCAAACCTAGGAATTTGGATGATTAAGCATAAAATTGAACACATCAAACTCTCTCCCAACCTAGGCATGGAAACTGCCACTCAAAGTTTCTTGGTGAACCCCACCATTCGTCAAAAATTCACCCTAATACCCCTCCCCCGAGAGGCGCGTCCTTCAAAGGGCCTCTCAGTCCGAGGTACCGTCTCATCCTTTTCGCATTCCCCTTCCGGGCATGGATCCTTTAGACTGAAGGTAAGGGCGCAAAAAATTTGGGTCGATACATTTTGGTGAACCCGACGTGAAACTAAAAACCTTTTGAAAACAAAAAAAAAAACAATATATATATATATATATATATGTATACAAAAAAAAAAGTAACAAAATCATTATTTAAAGTTTGTATGTTTTAGATTCAATTCTAAATAGTAGAAACTAAATATTACTTTTAGAAGTACTAAAGAAACCATGAGTTTTTACTCAAATCAATATGAGCCCATCAGTAATGTTGGAAGAATTCAGCTAAATACATTTGTTGATTATGACCAACCTCATCCCTATTCAACACCACCTCCATCACACTTTTCTCATTTTTCATCCTTACCCCAACAGGACAATCCCTTTGCCAATCCTCTTCATAACGATATTATCTATTCTCCCATATATCCATATTATGTCTATCAATCCACATACAATCCTCCTCCACCCTTTCAATATTCTTCTTTCAATACAACACATCCATTTCAACAAGAAAATACTTATTCTTCCAATTCTACCATGCACTCACCTCATACTTCGCAATCTTCCTATCATCATTCTACCCATAATAAAGAAAAAAGATGTGAGAAACCATTAGGTCCTTTTATGACGGAATTCCTAAGGCTTGTATCAAAACCTCTCGAAAACCTTCATCACATAAATTTACTAAGCTCAATCAACCAATGGATATAATTCTCAAGCATTTACTTGATACAAATAGGATTGAACTCCCTTCCATAAGACAACTTGATACCACAACAGATTGGTTTAAACCTGAGCTACATTGTGAATATCATAGAGTGGATGGACATATGACACAAAAATGTAAAGATTTAAGATGTGCAATTCAAGATTTGATTGATGAGGGTCTTTTTAATATAAAGGAATTACAATCTACAACTGATTATAAAACTCCAGTAAACAATCAAAATCCCACACAACAAATACCAATAATCAATCAAGACATGGGGATCTCCCAAGAACCCCTATTCAATTATCAAAAACAATAAACCAATCAAATATTGCATGTTAATGTGTCCCATCATGAGGATATTACTAATATTGTAACAGAAACTACAAATGAGCAACCTCAAGTTCTATCAACTCAATCTGATATTCAAGACATGGATTCCTCATTTGACCAACCTTCAAAACTATCTTTGGCTCTAGAGAATGATCCAAAATGGAATGTACACATAGAAAGCTCATCTTTAGAATCAAAATCTCAATTTGAAACCCACTTTGATAGCCAACAACAAGTGATTAACCCTCAAGCAAAGATATCCCTTTTAGAAGTATTACAAAGTTCTCATAAGGAAACGTTGTTCAAAACACCTAGCCAACAATTTGTTCCTCTTGATATTTTCCCTAAAGACATAATTAATTGTGTAAACCCTCTTGAGGTTAATTATATTTCATTCTATGATGAGGAGATTCCTTCCTCTACTCCACAAGAAGACTCATCTCTTTACATTACAGGATCTAGTAAAGAAACATATGTTAAAACTATCATGGTAGATAATGGCTCCTCTCTTAATTTATGCACTTATCAATTATTCCAAAAACTCAAATTAAAGGAAGAAGATATTAATGAATCAAATGTTATTATAAAATATTTTAACAATGAAATTCAAGAAACATCAAGTTCTATACATTCTCCATTGTCACGATTACCTTCTATTCCTCACTTTTCTTCATCCATATATGATCATCCTTGTTTACCAAATAACACTTATGCATATCTTTCACATATACTTTCTCCATATTATCAAGACTTGGAATATAGTAATAAGAATGAAGAACTTTCTTATCCTTCTGAAATTTTATTTTGTAACATGATCAGTTTTACACATATAAAAGTCAAATCTTTTGCTACATTATTTTACATTATTACAAAGCTTTTGTTATCACTACCTTTTAGTCATCACCTTTTGTTCTTACCTTCACCACAACCAAATTATCCTTCAAAACCACCTTTGATTTTGAAGCAACCTTAGACATGCTATATTAAAATAACCTTGTATAGTGTATATAGATCATCTTGTATATACCACCAATTCCATCATAAAATAAAATTAAAATACAAAAAATAAAAATAAAAAATACTAATGCAACTAAAGATCTTAAAGGTAAATTTGAGCCCAACTGGCTTGGTCCATATATTATCACTGCTAAATTTGGATCAGGAGCATATAAATTAGCTACCTTAGATGGTAAAGATCTTAAAGAACCTATGAACATTATGCATCTTAAATGCTATTATGCAAAAATATGGTCATTTCATCATTTGTATATATTTTGCATATTATTTCATTTTTAAATAAAACATATAAAAATTTCAAAAATAAACAACAATATTATTTATTCTCTCAATATATATATATATATATATATATATATATAAAAACAGTCAAAATTATCAAAATCTTCAAAAATATTTGTTGTATATATTTATTGCACTTGTTAATTCTTGAAATATTGCAGTCATATTTTCAAATTATTTTGGATAAATTAGCATTTATTTGGAATCCCTCACATTTCACAATCACATGAATAAATATCTTGATTTTATCTGGCATGATTACTAATCTCTCTTATATCAAAGTCCACAAGTTGAATTAAATAAAGTTTGAGCATAGAGAATTGATTTTGTTATTTACTTAAACCAAGCATATCCTTTCACATTAAAATGATTACATTTACAAATTCAACACGATGCTACATAGTAGAAGTGGTTTCTTGAGTGAAAAGTTTCCTCTGCTATCCTATCATGCACATGGTCTAGAATCTTTGAAAATTGACAAAAGGACAATCTCACCCCTACCCAGAATAAAAATCCCTTGCTCTACAGCTAATCAGAGTAAGTATCCCTAGTATAGGAAGCAAAAGAAAAAGAAAAATCAAGCAAAATCATGAGAAAAAGAAGCATTATTCTAGTATCATCTTGTACCATTTCAGCAATATTTCAACATTATCTCAAATATCAAAGCAAAAATATCAAAGCAAAAATACAAAAGCAAAAATATAAAAGAAAAAAAAAAAAAAAGAGCAAAAACAATAAAATCCCTTTTCCCTACCCATTGAAAAGAAAAGAAGGGTGAATGAGCTTGAATCCCTAGAATTCTCAATTATTTAAAAACTATGAGGTAAGCCCCATAACAGGTGGTTTGTGCCCAACTCGCTTGGCCTTGGGTAATTCCTAGCGTGGTGATATGTTTGTTACATTAGCGACCTTCTTTTGTACAGACCTATGTCTGCTTATGGATTAGCTAGCTCTTGATAACCCAACTTACATAGTAGTCTGGTACGGTTATATGCATATAAATCATGGTCAATGAACACTTATTTGGATAATTCAAATTACTTGTATCATATTATCTTTCTCAAAACTGGTAAATGCACAAAGCAATTGCACACACATTTGTATTTGAGAGATTTTTGTATCATTATGATAAATCAAGATCGGCAATGAACTCACATATGCACATGGGGTTCCTTATAAATCTAAATTTTGTCTTTGAGATAATTTAAAATATTTATGCAAATTACCTGGAATAATCTCATTTTCTTACTTGAGAACATTTGTTTAGTATAAAAACAACTACATACATTTCTTTTCACAATTCAAAAACATCTTTCAAAACATGCAAATAAAATCATATCATATTTTTGACTTCCGCGACGATGGTATAGTTCCAAAACTTAAATTGGAATTTTATGCCTAGCGCAAGTCCTCATATTATATTCTTTGTTTATGTTAAAATCAAGAAATAAATCATGCAATAAAATTATTATATCAATTTTTCTTTGGATTTCGCGATGATAGTATAAGTCTATACCTAAATATTCTATGCCTAGCGCAAACCATTGTTTTAATTTTATTCCCCATTTATTTAAATCATAAAAACATATGGCTTAAATCATTATGTTACACAATTATGCTTTAAAAAGAATGAACATTGTTTCTATTTCATGTCATTATGTCAACATTCAATTTTGCAATGATGGTATAGTTCCTAAGGAATTATTCAAAAAATTTATCACACTTGGGAATTTATGCCTAGCAAAAATCATTTTCTATTATATCTCATGCATTATATTTTCATAGAAATCTGAAAACAAATCATCATCATCACCATTTTTTTCATCATCACAACACAAAGTCTTAAGACAGTCTCTTAAGCACTCTTTTACTTTTAACAATATTTCTACACTGGGATTAGCTTGACGACCTAGTGAGCGATGACTCCATGAAATGGTCATAAATAGCGACAATGTCCTTTGAAATTATTGTTCAAAGTCCCTTTTATTTTTATTTTTTTTAATCAAATCACACCACAAACAAACCATGTTGTTTACATCAGATTATTTCATTTAAATTTTAAAAGCATGACATCAAATTATAATATTTCTAAACGACATAATTACATGAATCATCAATCAATCAAACCAAAAAATTAAAGCATCATAAAACATATGCACAAGTCATATCATCAAAATGGTCATATATATATATATATATATATCAACAAAAATATGTACATCGTCTCAAAATTGGACTGGTATGCCACAATCTATACCCCGACATACTCAATCCTCTCAAAATAAAATAATTAAAGCAATTAAAATTCAACTAAAAATCACATAAATCAACCTAAAAATCAAATAAATCAACTTAAAAACATGCTAAGTTAAGTTTAGACTCTTAATCGTAGCCCGCGCTGGACCTCCATTGATTTGTGCGTTGTCTCGACCATTTTTGTCTGCAGAGCTCTAAACTAGAAAAGTAAACAGTAACAATGAATTAGGGTTTTACCCTATTTTTTAATTTTTAATTAAACAACATTTTAAATTTTTGCTTTTTTGCATTTTTACCTCAAACGTTCTATTTGGGTAAAAACACGGAAGGGGCACCATAGTAAGAAGTCATACAATTCAACCTAGAATCGTCGCCTAAAAATTGGAATAAATTTTTGCTTTCTCGTAAAGCAAGAACTCGTCTTTAATGCATTTTCTTCGAAAAATTTTCTAAAGAGGGGGCAAAATGTAGCACCCTAAAATTGGCACAGTTAAACCTTAGTAAATAATTAAAATTTGAATTTTAACATTGAACAGCCCGTTAATCGCCTATTAAATAGCTCCCCTTGTTTTCTGTGCCATTTTTAGGATTTTTTGTGACTGTTGGACGATATCATCATCGATCAAATGAAATCACCTCATATTGGACGAATTCGTCTGGAGCAGAACGTCCAGATGATTTCATCCTAAAACTAATTTTTCATAATTAGCTTTTGTTTCAACAGCTTCTTTAACTCGAGCAGAAATGTGTCTGCATAATTAGAGGCTCCCCCATTGGAGATCTTCTAGATTGGGATGATCTCCGACCTCCTAACCTCTCCTTAATCCTATATAAACTGGGATTTACTCAGTTTATCTCCCTCGCTCTCCCTTTGATTATCCCCTTGGCTGAATTTCTCTGTACTTTGCATTTTGCATGCATTAGAACACCTTGAATTATTATCTGCATTTGTGCCTTTCCAAGTTTTCTTGTAGGAACCTCATTATTTTTCAGCCAGAGCAAGCTCGGATCATCGCCGATGATCCTGTACGATTTCAAAATATCCCATTGAAATTTGAGATGATTTCGTATTTTGTAGGCGATTTCGACTGCAACCAAGATTGGGGGCAATCAGTGCCCTGAGTTTGCATTTTTTGTTCTTTATCCATTGTTCTATTCTGCATTAGTTAGCATTATTATTATTCTGCATCTTGGATTTCACCTCATGTAGCATAGATGCATGATAGAGTCAAAGTTAGTCATTAAAACAATGCATTTTATTTAATCTGTTATCTGTAGTTCTCATTCTAGCATTTATACTTTCATTTCTATCTGTTTCTCTTGCTTTTGCAATTGCATTTTTTGTGCTTGGTATCCATTTCTATGATTGCAAGTCTCTGATGACTTCTTCTGATGAATGCGTCAGATCAGAGATGATCTCGTCTGATCTCAGACGATTTTCTATGATTCGGACGATTCTGTCTGATATCAGACGATCTTGCTAAATTCAAGATGATCTGGACTGCTTCAAGTTTCAGAATCTCCATCAAACATTCAGAATCAGGTTTGAATTTTCTTATTTAGCATATTCTCTGTATTTGATATCCATTTTTGCTTTCTATCTTCATACAATCTGCATCTTCATATAGCATAGCTTAGATTCATTTGGCCAAACCTAGGAATTTGGATGATTAAGCATAAAACTGAACACATCAAACTCATTCCCAACCTAAGCATGGAAACTGCCACTCAATGTTTCCTGGTGAACCCCACCATCCATTGAAAATTCACCCTAATACCCCTCCCCCGAGAGGCACGACCTTCAAAGGGCCTCTCATTCCGAGGTACCGTCTCATCCTTTTTGCATCCCCCTTCCGGGCGCTGATCCTTTAGCCTGAAGGTAAGGGCGCAAAAAATTTGGGTCGATACACTCCTCCTTCAAACTAAGTGAGGAATGATGATGCACCATAACAAAGAAAGGGAATTCAAATATAAAGGACTCCTCAAGTACAACAATGTGTAGGTTTTGCCAATACTGAACACCAAGTAAGTTGATCACAAAGGTCCAAACTAAGTGGACAAACAACAAATGAAGGAATATGGGACTTTATAACAATAGTCCATATACTGGTTCAAGTACAAAAATCTTTTCACAATGCAATATTGAGAGTGTAGTCATAAAATCACCATAAATGTCTAAATACAGATCCAAATGATAGAAAATTTTAGAGACATCAAAAACATGATTTATAGGTCTAGAAAATATTTTGTTGAGCAACTCCAAATATTTCTCCCGAAAGAATGAGTTTACTAAAAATAGTAAAATCATTGTAACCATTTGAATAGAGATACAAATGCTCTTAAATTTTATGGGAAGGTCTATCAACTAACTTTACACATTTTGTAAAAGCATATGCAAAATATTTGAATATTTGATGAAGATATAAGCAGATTACTAAAAACTTGTAGGTTTTCATAAATTATGATGACTTGAAGAATACTTATCTAATTGAGTTGAAATTTTGGGCACAAATCATATGAATGCATCTACAAAACTCCAATTTTTTTTGTGGAAAAATCACATTCTATCAAGAGATATATGCAAAATACAAAAAATGGGTTGTATTGGTGACCCTGCCAAAAAAAGAAAAATGCTCAAAAAAAATTCTTAGGATAGATCCAAGGGAATGAGGCTATTTTTGTATGGGTAGAAGATATTTTAGGAGGCTAATGATGATATGAAAATGGAAAGAGAGGCACAAACTCACCAAAACCTCCACCAAGGACTCGATCACAAACAAATTGAAGCTTCCACACCAATATTTGAACCTGCAAGAGAAACAACTACACAACACTCACAAATGGATGAATACAACACCTATTGCTCTAATACCATGAAAGGAATAATAATTAGATCATTCTAAACTACAAGTATCTCATGTGTTAACAAAACACCACATTCAACCAAAACAAGAATCTAAAAGTAAATTGATAGCATAAGCTTAGAAATGGATATGCAAAACAATGAGCAACAATATCATATATTATACCTGAATAAATGAATACTAAGTACATTGAATATGCCTTGCTTATATAGTCAAGGATGATCAATCATGGCCATAGGATCAAGCTAAGGATAAATATCCACTATACAAAAAGAATATGTGATATGATCCGATGTGGGCATCACTTTCTACCAAGGCATTATTATTATAGTCCTAGGTTATTTTATTATTTAGCTCATAATATACGTGAGTGGTCAACTCATGTTGGTTTTTCTTTGGCCAATAGTTGGCCTTAGCTATAAGATATTAGTTGGCATTATTGTTAGCTACGTTATAGGTATTTTTAGCATAGTGTTATTTTATTTCCTCCCTATTCACGCTCCTGCATGATTTATGCTTCCATGAGATTGGGGCATCTTGTTGTATTGGGCTAGCATTGCATTTTAATATTATATTTAGCTTGAATTTTAACTAATTCTCACCCTTATTATTGGTATCAGAGTCGAAAGGCTCTTGACCTATGAGGGGATATTTCACCTCTTCTTCTTCTTCTTCCACAAATTGATCTTGTTCCCCTATTTTAGTTTCTCTATTTTGAGAAATTAGATTTCATCCATCCTGATTATACTTTCGAAGCTTCCTGACAACCTTGGTTGACCACCCTTAGTGCCCTTTGTTAGGATTGATCTATCATCCTTGGTGCCTTGGCCACTTCACTACCATCGGGACCCTTTTTTTTGCCTCCTTTCTGGCCATAGCATATATTAGTCATCATTGTGTGAGATGAACTTCGCATCCGAAGGGACCCCAATTTAGGAAATCGTAACCCTGGCATTGGTATGATGCATCTTATCCATTGTGTGATGTAGTCTTTATGCATAGCCCTACATTTAGTTCACTCTAGAAGGTTGTGTATCTGATGTAATATTCAATTACTTTCCCTATCAATCTCAATCATATCATGCATAGACTATACTCACAACACCCACCTATCCATCTACAACCACCATGTACCAAGAATATTCTAAGCCACTTTACTACCACAACTTGATTAACCAGTGCAAATGATGGCCCCATATAGTAATGATTGATCATATGTACCCTCCATTAATCAATGCATCCAATATTTAGAGAACATAGTGAAAATATTTCTACTGTGTTGCTCCACCAATTGGGACAACATCATGTGTTCAAAGTGGAATGTGGTATCCTACCTGTAATTTTGACATGGCCAGCATGATGACAATTGTCAAGAAAATGTGGACATGTATTTGTTCAAGCAATGGATTGCATCCACATATCCATACCATCTGATATCCATTTTTGGTTGGATAGAATCCCTCCGATCTAGTGATTACACATTATCGCCCTCAAATCTAGAAACTATGCATTTGTGTTGATGTAGATCCAGTCAATGAATAACAACATCCATATAAACAACACACTCCATCATCGACCACTGTGGGGTATTGATGCTCGCCGATATCTGGACACCTACCATACTAGACTATGATTAAAAATGATGCACTATGGAATTGTCAGTTAGCTGTGAAGGGTGGCAGGATAGATCGATGTCAATATCTATTATTACCAAAAACCCAGGGACACATGTCCCTATTCTTGAGCATTTGCTAGCTTTTGTATATCATTGTTAATTTCAATTTTTGCACAATGTTTTAATTTGCAACATGTAAATATTCCATAGAATATTCTTGATTTCAAATTTTGCTTTGTAAAGCACACTTTATTCCTTTTATGTTGTTGCTACAGACACTATGATGTTTTTCTCAATTTTAAAGGATGGATATTTTTGCAAGTTTAGGATTCATATAGTCGTTGGAAATATATTTTTAAGCTGGTTCCAATAGGACTATCAATTTGCTATTTTGTAAAGGTCTTTTTGACCTTATGGTGCTTCAAAGTTTGGAAGGAAATAACCTTCCTTCATATCCAAAATTGTTATAATATGGGGTGCAATCTTGGTTGAACCCAACACTCCTTTAAAGCCCTTTGGCTTCTTGTAGAGTGCTTGAAAACCATAGCACCATTGTACTTGCATTGAGAGGCAAAGCTTGAAGGTCTTTTGATTTCTTGTAAAGTGCTTTACAACCATAGCACATTGTAATTGCCCTATGAGGCAAAGGTTGCAAGTATTATTTGGCTTCTTCAAGTGTTTAAAAATCATAGCACATTGATAATTTACCCTGCGAGACAAATCTTGAAAGCCCTTTTGAATTCTTGTAAGTGCTTGAAACCCATAGCACTATTGAATTGCCTTGTGAGGTCAATATTAAAAGTCTTTTGTGGCTTCTTCTAAGTGATTGAAAACCATAGCACCATTGTAATTTCCCTGTGAGGAAAAGCTTGAAAGTATTTCGACTTCTTGTAAAGTGATTAAAAACTATAACACATTGAAATTGCCTATGAGGAAAAGATAGTCTTTTGGCTTCTAAGTGCTTGAAAACCATAGAATATTGTATTGCCCTACAAGGTAAACATTGAAGACCTTTTTGGATTTAAAGAGTGCTTAAAATTCATAGCACCACAGCAACCTTTTAGAAAACATGTTTCTACATATATTTTAGGAGTTCACTTGCTCCTTCCATTTTTGGGATTCCAAACTTTGGTGGATTTGTATAGAGTACATTTTGGTGGTACCCGACACTGTCTTAATGATACAAACCACTTCATCCCACATGGGCATTGTTGTACTCATTTATTTGAGATAATTTGATAGCCTTTCTGGCTTACTCCAACAAACATAAGACTACTACTTTAGAGGATCACGTTGCCAAACTAGTTGACGTAGTTAGTATCATGGTCTTTAGGACCTTTGTCATTCTTATATGGTCATTCCTCTTCGTTCATAAAGCCTCCTACTATTGCTTTTGATTCACCTGTATTATTCCACCTAGAGCACTGTAACAACCTCTTTATAGGTTCTAGTTATTCATAGGTTTTAGTTTTAGGTCTTTACTCCTTATATTTCCTTGGCAATGGAGTCCTCTCAATGTTGTATCTCTACATTGGCATCCCAGGGTATCCAAGATGATTTTCTGCCTAGTTATGAGACCTCTTTGTAGCAATTGGTGACTCACCCTTCCACTCCTACTGTGTATGTATTGGATTCCAATGCTACTTGAGTGATGAGGTATGATGTGGGTATCACTTTCTACCTAGACATTATTCTTATAGTCCTAATTTATTTTATTATTTATCTCATAATGTATGTGAGTGGTCAACTCATGTTGGATTTTCTTAGCCCAATAGTTGGCCTTAGCTGTAGGATATTAGTTGATATTATTTTTAGCTATGTTATAGGCATAGTTAGCATAGTGTTATTTTATTTCCTCCATATTAACACTCCTACATGATTTATGCTTCCACAAGATCAGGGCATCTTGTTGTATTGGGCTTAATGCACCTATTTTAGCATTACATTTTAATAGTATACATGCTTAAATTTTAACTAATTCTCACCCTTATTATGATTCATAGATCTATAACCACTATGGGAGAAAGAATCTTAACCCTCCAAATATACCTAAAAATATCCCCATAAACCCTAGGAATAGTCAAACCTAAAAATATCCTCATAATATCTAAGAAATAAATATGTAACATCTCATAATATCTAAATAAGATAAATAATATATGGAATAACTAAATAAAACGGAAATAAATTACCTAGGTGAACATGAGCTAAGGTAAACAACCTACTCTAAAAATTTCTTTCCTTACGGTAAATCAACTAGGTCCTATGTTTTATTCTCCATTAATGCTGCATATTTTAACTCTATGGATGTTTTCCATTTTGGTTGTCTTATAATGGCTTGCATAGCTACAAGTTTTGTTGTTAAACTTATTAATCCCATATGTTCTTGTCATATGATGAGTTCTAGGTCTTATGGTGGTAAGATTTGGTATTTGCTCTAACTTTGAATCTTTAAATGTATTTATGTATCATTTTTCCCATTTTCTTTGAGGTGTCATTATGGATTTTGAGTTTTCAATCAACTCATAAAATATTTGTTATTTTTATTCTTCACTTGATGAATTTTCTTCATCTAATACAATATTTAGAATAGGTCTTGTGTCAACCTTTTGATATTTAACAAGTTTTTTGTTTCCTTTATCAACAACTATATCTCTACTCACGTGCATTTTTTTGTGATTAGATCAATTATTCTATACCCCATGAATCATCATCATAACCAAGAAATATCCACATATAGTTTTGTCATCTAATTTTATCCTTTTTTCTTTTGAAATATGTATATGTGTTTTACACCCAAAGATTCTTAGATGTTTTATTGAAGGTTTTGTTTTGTCCATGCTTCTTCAAGAGTAATAGTTTTGAGTATTCTTGTGGGTAATATATTTTGAATGTATACTATAATTTTAATAATTTTTTCCTAGTATTGCCAACCAAGATGTGCTTATTTTAGCATGCAACATACCATTTCCATAATAGATGGATTTCTTATTTTTGCTATATCATTTTTTTGAGGTGAATATGTTGTAGTGAGTTATATTTTTATACCATTTGACCTTAGAAAAATATAAAAATTCACCACCTCTATTTGATGGAATATTATTTATTGCTTTTTCTATTTTTGTTTCAACTAGTCTATTGAATTGTTTAAATCAACTAAAGGCTTTAAATTTAAGTTTAAGGAAATATACCCATATTTTTTTGGAATAATCATCAAATAATTGAAAATATTTGTGTCCTCCAAGGCTAGTAGTGTTCATTGGTTCATATAAATTTGTATATATTAATTATTGTAGCTCTTGATCTCTATATGTACTGAGTTCAAATGGTATTCTATGTTGTTTTCAAATGGTATTTCATGTTAGTTCACCATTTTTAATGGCTACCACTTATACTGTTGGCTCAGTCTATTCTGAGTTTTTTGGAGAGCTCAATGGCACCGGAGAAGCATCCACACAAGTTCATTCCAAAAGTGTATCACAAGATAAATACCCTATCCTTGAATCTGTTATTCCTTTGTGTGAATATCATACAACTTTTAAATGGTTTGAAAGTCATACCTTGGTGGGTTATTTTCTGGGTTGTATCCCATATGATACCCTTATTCGTTCTTGGGTCCAGCAAGTCTAGGGCCCATATGGAGTCAAAATGGAGCATGTAAAAAACCTTACCAAAGGGTATTTCCTTTTTTTATTTTCAAACCCAGCTCAAGCACAAAATTTTCTATCTAGGGGAACTTGGACTAACTGTAGTTCTTTGTTGATTCTAAAACCCTAATCTAGGTATTTCCAATTCAGTAACAAAGTTGCACTAGAAGTCTCGATGTGGGTTGAATTTTTTGGTCTTCATATTTCCATTTGGGTTTTTTTGCAGACTTTAGTTGTACTCTTAGGTAAGTTTGTTTATCTTGAGCCAAAAAAGTTCTCCGCTTGACCCACTAGAAGGATTTGTATCAAATTTGACCTTACCAAGGATTTGCAAGAGTTTATTGATATCAAGATCAGGGACCAATCATTTAAGGAAAGAGTCATCTATATCAATTTGCCCAATATCTGTTACTGATGTCAATCTACAACTCACAATATTTGGGAGTGTCCTATGATAGAGTGGAAATATAAGGTAAATCTCTCATCCAATCCCACAACTCCAGCTAATGGCTCATGGGAAAACACTGAAGACTAGACTACTATTTATAGTAGGTAAACCCATGGAGCTAAGCAAAATGAAGTTTTGGTTTTTTATACACAACCTGACCCTACTTCTTCTTGAGACATGCAAGATTCTACTAAAGATGTTCAAACTCCTATTGATACAACACCTCCGATTGTTGGCATGCAACTCCTAGTTTTGTTGGTGTCTCAATATATTTGGTCAAGCAATTATTTTGCCTCAGTGGTGGAAGCTCCAGATAATTATTTTATGGAGGAGGCTTGGGCCTTTAATGTCCACCGCTCTTGCAACCCTGTTTGGAATGACAAACATCGGTAGCTAAACAGTGATGCTTTCCATGTAGCCTCTAACTCTTATGGCTTGCTTGAAGGTTTGGGTGATGCATAGGATGTCATGGAGATGATGCATATTGAAAAATCCCAATGATTTTTCTCATGGAATGTTCGAGGACTCACAAACCTAGTCAAAAATATTTGGTTTAAAATAAGATGTCAAATATTTCTCGAGTGCATGGAAGCCTTAATTTTTATGTCTACAAGAAGTTAAGATTTTTTATTTCAATATTTGATGTGCATGTGATGTTTTATGGCCACAAAGTGCCTCTTTTCCATGAAGCATTCCTCGAGAAAAAGGGGAGCCATCACTATCCTTGCACCTTGATTACAAAAGAATGTTGTGACCTGGGGTGTTGACCCATCCAATCAAGCTATCTAGACTTTGCTCAAGATCTACAAAAAACCATTTGGGGTGGTTAATATGTAGGCCTCAAATATTTCTTTTGATCAATGTGAGTTTTTGAGATGGCTTGCCATGAATCTACCATTTGCCACTTGGGTGCTCTATGGAGATTTTAATATGGTGGAGAAAGCTTCTGACAAGGTCAGTCATGCTCTGATGCGGTAGTGCTTAGGTGAAAGGGAAGATTGTTTTTTATGAAAAATAAGCTTCACCTTTATGACCCTAATTCTTGCTTCTCATCTTCTAACTTCCCTCTGGATCTTTGGTACACCTAGTCCAATTTCCAGGATGCTTTTGCCAGGGTTTTGGAAATATTAGACAAAGCCATGATTTTTGAGTGTGACAACTTTTAGTTCTCTCATATTTTGCGTTCTTCATCGTATGTGCTAAATTTCCCTGGTACTACACTATCTGATCATTCACCTATTTTATTCTTGATGGAAAAGTTAAACTTTCAACCCATAGTGCATTCTTCATAGTTTTACCTGAATATTTCTTTTTTGCATAGCTTTAGCATGAAAGCTCACATATATCACATTTAGAATTTTATTCCTATATCTGATGGTCTTTCTAGAAGAATTGAGTGGTGGAATTTTACCATTCAAAAAACCACTAATGTGCTACGGACTTTGCATGTTGAAGTTGCAAAGCGATGGAAACATGCTAAGTTTACCTCACAAAGTGAGCTATCCAAAGCCTATCTTAGGATTTAAGCCTCTCCTTTTAGCTCTCTTGCTCATTACCAAGTTTCTTCCATTCAACATGAGCTAAAAAAATTTGATTTATATGAATCCAAGGGTGCTGAATTACGTGCTAGAATGCATTGGCTCAATGTGGGGGACATAGTGACCAAAGAGTTTTTTCAACACCTCAGACCTCCTACTCGGTATTCTCAATTTCAAGCCATACAAGTTGATGGGCAGAGATTCATAAACATTTCAAACATTGTCAAAGCCTTTGTTTCATATTATCAAGTTGTTTTTGCTTCTCAATCCCTTAATGATGCTAGAAGGCAAGCTCTTGTTGATTGTACCATTTTTATCCCCAACAAGCTTTCTCTTGAGAAAATGGTATTTTATGACACTCCTATTTCTTTGGAAGATCTGAAAAATACCTTGTCACTCATGGCCAATGATAATGCACCTAGTATTCATGGATTCCCATGTTAATTATATAAATAATTATAGGATATGCTTGGTTATTATATCCACAAAGTGTATCTTGAAGCCCTGCAATATGGTTCACTGGGTTCCATTATTAACAAAGTTAATGTTAAAATTTATTCCTAATTCTGGAGACCCTGAGCTCAACACTAATTAGAGGTTGATCATCCTGCTTAATGTGAGCTATAATATTATTGCCAAAGCCCTTGTGCTTAAGATTAAATCTCTCCTACCTTTGATTGTCAGACCTAAAAAAACAAGCTTTCGTCAGGGAAGATACATTCTTGATAATGTTATTGTTGTTTGGGAAGGTATGGAGTGGGAAAGAAATTTTGAAAAATATGCTTTATTCATTAATATTGAATTTGAAAAATACTATGATAATATGGAGTAGTACTTCATCACTACCATCCTTAAAGTTTTGGGATTTGGACCAGTGTTTATGAGCACCGTTCTTATGTTATTTCAAGATACTTCAGTTGTTCTTACTTTGAATAATAGTCAATATCAGTCAATTTCTCTTAGTCATTCTATAAGATAGGGGTTCCCTCTTGCTCCATATATTTTCATGATTATTGCAGAGATTTTTAGATATTTTTGATCCATAAGGTGGATCAAGGATTAATCAGGGGTATTGCTCTCCCCAATTCTGACTGATGAGCACCAGAAATGCTCATATTTTGTACATATTTCCTTGATCAATATGTGGCTGTATAATAAGGATTGCGTACTTTTATAAATGATTATATAGATAATTTATGTAATTATGCGTGTTATCTAATTTGTTTTTTTTTAGTGTGTTTTGTGGAATTGCAGTTGGTTTAGTTATATTTGGATCAGTTGAGGTCTTTTTAATGGACCTGGAACTTTGTTTCTTTGGGGGTTAATGCAGAGAAAGTAGGCACCTTCCTCTTCCAGGAAGGCGCCAAGAGAACGTAAGCACATTCCTCTTCTAGGAAGGCACCAAAAGTAAGACAGTGCCTTCCTCTTCCAGGAAAGTACCAAGAGAACGTAGGCACCTTCCTCTTCCAGGAATGCGGCAAAGGTAAGATAGCGCCTTCCTCCTACAGGAAGGCACCAAGGAAAGAAAGAGCCCCTTCCTCCTGTAGGAAGGCACCAAAGGGAAGGAAGTGCATTCCTCTCATCCGGAATGTGCCGATAGGAAGGTGCCACAACAGGTAGAGTGCCTTCCTCCCATCCGAAAGGCACCGACAAGAAGGCACCACGATAGGCAGAGCGCCTTCCTCCCATACGAAAGGTGCCACTAAGAGGACGCGCCTTCCTCACAGAAGGTGAGCACCTTCCTCACAAAGGAAGGTGCCAACAGAATGTAAGTGCATTCCTCTTCCATGAACGTGCCACGGAAGCCAGATACCTTCCGTATAGGGAAGGCACCCGATATCCTTAGGCACCTTCCTCATAAGGAAGGCACCACTGATTCTTTGTCTGTTGATCAGATTTGCACGACATGGATAACATCGGTTGGTGTAGTTCTGACTCTGCATCATGTAGAGCTAAATTGGATATCACACCAACATATGGAAATGTATTACTAGTGCCAAGAAAAGCATGAACCGATCAACGAACACGCCACCATTAGAACAGAATGCCAGACATTGATTACATTCACCAGACTTTCTTAATTTAGTCTGGGATGAATTGACTGTTGTAACCACTTTTGTAACAAAAATTTTGTAGGTGTGTTATATAAACACACGCAGATCGTTCTAAGAGATATATAGAAATTAATAAAGATTCATATAGAAATACAGAGATAGATTGTAATACTTTGATAGATATATTACAGTTCCAAGAGTTCTAAGCACGTGTTCAATTGGTAGGAAGCTGCTGGAGCCTGGGCCCACTCCAAGCCAATATTTCTTCCCCATTTCTCTTCTGTTCAATTACTTATAATAGTTTGTTGCTTTCATTATTTAATATCTCATTGTTTCCAGTATTTGTAGTAGACTCATTTTTAGGGATGTGTGGATGATTTATTTCTGTAGATTTAATTATGTTCTTCTTACGTAATTTATTGAGGAGTGCGTGAGTGATTGAAAACCATTTCAAGAACAGCCCCCAATCGTAGGATTAGCATATTCACCTCCAGTGGTATTGTAAGAAATCTTATTCATACCCTTCGCAAGTTTATGAAGCTCCCTGGGTTGATAATTAAATGCACGGGCATGTGACAAAAATAGGAAAACATTCACCTTGTTTGGCCCGCAACATTTTGGCACCGTTGTCAGGGAAGCGTCTCAATTAGATTATTTATAATACCCTAAAACCCTCCATATGACCTTGTATGAGTTCTTCAAGAAGAAGAGGACCTGACGGTCACTTTATAAGAACCAATCCATCAAAACCAGAGTCAACCGAGCATTCTAAATTTGAATTAGACTCACTTGACCCACCAGTAGTCCATTGGAGTGAGGAACCACACTTTGTGCAAAGTGCCTCCTCATCCGATCAACAAGGGGAAGAACGAATCATCATAAATCCCCTATTTAATAGGAATTCTTTAGAGGAAGCCCTATTGTGGAAGGTTGTGGAGGATCAGAAGATCTCACCAGACAACCTTAGATATTTGACTCAGAAAGTTTTAAGCGATCGAAAGGCCATAAGCGTTGCATTAGAAACCACATTTCTTGAAAAAATGGCTGATAATGATGAATTCTCATCTAGATTTATTTTCTCGATGGAGGAGGGAGTAGGAGATGCCAAAATGAAAAACATATCCCCTGCTCACCTCCCGTCCTTTAGAGGACACCCGACTAAGGACCCTGACCTATTTTTATTCAAGTTTGATGTGCAGGTCTGTGGATTACAAATCTGATACGTCGAAGTTGAAACTCTTTCCTTCTACATTAGATGATGCAGCTCTGTGGTGGTTCATCGATCTGGGGGACAAGCACATTGCCACTTGGGACCAGATGAAGAAGCTCTTTTTAGAGCAATACCAAGATTTTAGGAGAGCAAGAGACTCCAGGGAGGAGGTCCTGAGCATGACACGAAAGAAGATGAGTCTCTCGAGGAGTACTGGGAGAGATTCAACTTTAATCTTCAATGGTCTCCTCACTCGAGATTATCTGATAAGTCCCTCAAAAGCATCTTCTTGAGGGGGCTTACCAATGAGTCACTGGAGGCTCTTAACATGATCTCTGAAGGTGATGTCTATCAGCATGCTATGGAATACATCCAAAAACTATATCAGAACTACTCAAGAAGGCGAGGCAAGGCCACCTCCAGAACCATGAATGCGACTGCTTCAGTCACCAAGACAGAAATAGGTAACATGCTGGAGGATTTGAAGAGTGAAATGCTCTCATATCTAGCACTATAGATGGATACGTTGTTGTTAGAGAAGAAGAAACAAGAGAATGATGTAGCATTAGCCTATTTCTGTCCAAAATGTAGAGGAAGGCATGCAAAGAATGCATGCCCAGAGAACAAGGTCAGAGTATGCGTAGTTTACAGGCTAAATTATAAAACTCGATTGTGCCCACAACTGCCCAGTAATCAGGAAGAGGCTGAAAGTACAGATGCCTATTTCATAGGTAATCGTAAGATTTGGCCATAGCCCCCCATGGGAAATATGCCAACCAGAATGCCGCCATATGGGGGAGGGCCATACATGCACCAAGGACCACCTTAACCACCTAACATGGGGTGGTGGGGGCCATCAACCTGGTCTAACGCACCCCCAAAAACATTCTCGAACCAGCAGCCATGGATGCCATATCCATATCCTGGGCAGCAGTGGAGGGGCCATACTGCATGGAATCAGGATCCATAGAATGTAGCGCCTGCTCACACCCAACATAATTTACCAGCATTTCTAGCACTGAGACTTGCGTAGCTACCCACACAACCGATGGCAAATCTGAATAACAAAGTGAACCAGCCAGCATACAATGTAGAGGGTGAGATGTATCATATGTACGATATTCAACTTAGATCAGGTAGGCAACTAGGAGTAGAGACACCTCCACTGGTATAAGAGGATGAAGAAGTAGAGGAAACACCTCTGGTAGAGGAGGAAGAAACACTTGAGAGAGTGAAGGCTCCATTTCCTAGCCAGCTGCAAGAACAAAGAAAAGTAGTACAGTTGGAATTCAACATCTTGTCAAGCTTGAAGAATCTCACGATAACAATTCCATTATTTCAAGCAATCTGAGATGTCCCAATTTATACCAAGGTAATCAAAGAGATGTGTCTAAGGAGGCTGGGATGAAAAGCCACCCAGACTATCAACATCGTGGGTAAACTCGAAGATTTAATTATGGACGAAACATGCCATCCGAAGTATGCAGATCCAAGCAGCCCGGTGCTAACAGTAAAAATTGGAGGATATTCCCTGTCCAACACATTGGTTGACCTCGGAGTAGCCATCAACATGATGCCTCAGGAGACCATGTAGAGGTTGTAGCTCATGAACCTGAAACCAACCACGACAGTGCTGTAGTTAGCTGATCGATCAACCGTGTTGCCAGAAGGGGTGCTAGAAGATGTGATCGTAATAGTCAATGCATGGGAATACCCAGTCGACTTTTTAGTTTTGCAAACCAAAACTAGGGTGGGCGATTACCCACTCATTTTGGGGAGGCCATGGTTGGCAACAGCTGACACTTACATCAGCTGTCAGGATGGGCTAATGACCATCTCCAATGGGAAAAATGTCAAAAGGTTGACCATTTTGCCTCCAGCACAGTCTATCAACTCAGTAGAAGAACCCATGATCATCAAGCATGGAAATTCAGAGTTGTCCATAATCCAACCGATGATGACATTGGAGGAGGTGGTGGAATAGGACGAATATGGTGTTATCGTGGAGTTTCTCCATGGAGAATCCTCCACCTCTGCACCTAGATCACCGTTGATTGGCGCCCAAGATCAGTACATCCAGAAAATACACATTGGGCAAGGAAGGACATTAAATGTCAACAGCAGGTTGACGCCCACACAGCTAACAAAATTGGAAGAGCTCCTGGTAAAGCACCAGCAAGCATTTGCATCGGACTACGCAAATATGCACGACATCAGCCCAGAGATCTGTACCCATCGGATTTATCTAGATGATCAGGCAACTCCTAGCTGACAACCATAGAGAAGGATGAACCTGGCAATGAAAGACATTGTCAAGGAAGAAATGCACAAAATCCTAGCTGCCTAATTCATATATTCAATTTTTGATAGTGAATGGGTATCACCGTTAGTGGTAGTCCCTAAAAAGAATGGAAAATTACGGATCTGTGTGGACTACCGGGCATTGAACAAAGCGACCAAAAAAGACCACTTCTTGCTCCTGTTCATCGATCAGGTCTTGGACACACTCTCAGGAAGAAAATACTTCTCCTTTTTGGATGGATTTAGTGGATACAACCAGATCCAGATAGGAGAAGAAGATCAAGATAAGACAACATTCACCTACCCATAGGGAACATTTGCCTATAGGGTATTTCCTTTCAGACTGTGCAATGCACCTACCACCTTTCAAAGGGCGGTGCTTAGCATATTCTTAGATATGATGGGAGACGGGGTGGAAGTATACATGGACAACTTCATCGCCTATGGAGAAACCTTCGAGGAGGCAATGACAAATCTGGAAAGAGTGCTCGACAAAAGCAAAGAAAATAATTTGTCCCTAAGTAATGAAAAATGCTTTATGATGATGCAAGAAGGCATCATACTGGGGCACCACCTCTTTGTGGAAGGAATAAAATTTGACAAAAGGAAGATTGAGGTCATCAGAGACCTACCCAGTGTTATTCTCATAGTGACACTGAGAGGGGGGGTGAATCAGTGTGTTCTTTTAAAACTTTAAAATTGCAACTCTTAATGCTGAAATAATGCAAGCTCAAAAATAGATACAATAAATATAACAAGAGATCATCACATAACACAATATTTAACGAGGTTCACCAATGTGGCTAGTCCTCAAAAATGACTGCTTGGACTACCATCCAAATCCAACCTTTGCAAAGCAACAACTTTACAATCTATTTACCAGCACCAACTAAAAGGAGCACCAACCCCCAATTTATCTGTACCAACAAAAAGGAGCACCAACCCCTGATTTACCAGCACCTACTGGAAGGAGCACCAACCCTTGATGCCAAGCTGCAACTTGGACTTCAAATGAATCTATGAATTTTACAAAAAAATACCTTCACCCTTTTCGCACATAGTCTGCTATTTCTGTGCACTCTACTTTTTTTGTGCAATCGCTTCACATAATCTACTTTAGTACAGTCTACTTCTATGCAATTGCTTCACACACTCTGCTTCGATACAATTGAATGATTGCTTTTACCCCTTTGTGTTTTTTTGCTCTCTGTGCGCTCTTACTTTGCACTTAGCTCGATTCGACACGACTCACTCTCTGCGCATAGTGGGCTTAATTCGCATACATTCGACACACCTTAAATTCTCCAAACAACCCTCCTTTTATAACAAAATTTTCATGATGAAAACCCTAATTTTAGTTATCTGATTATGCAAATGCAAACCCTAATCTTAGTCGACTGCAAACCCTAATCTTAGTTGGCTACAAACCCTAATCCTAGTCGACTGTGATCGAACTACGTCGACTTCTACTCATGAAGATGTTCGGGTTAACCTTCTGTTCTTGTGCACTTACGACCTATCATGAAATCATGACATTTCTATCTCTGTGGCTTTTCTTGTTGCTATTACCATGAAAATACATGTCGTAATATCATGACACTTTTCCCTCCGTATGCTTCTCCTTGGCTTTTGTCGTGATATCGCGACTCTTTTGTCTTCGTAGCCTCTGAATTTCTTTTTGTCGTGATATCGCAACACTTCTGCCTTTGTTGACCTCCTTTCTACTTTTGTCGTGAAATCACGATAGTTTTGCTTCTAAAGACTTGCTCTCTTCTTTTGTCATGAAATCGTGACACTTCTGCTCCTATACTTCACTTCTTTGTTTTTGTCATGAAATCGTGACACTTGTGCCTTCGAAGTCTTCTATTCTGCTTTTGTCATGAAATCGTGACACTTCTCCTGTTGAAATCTTGCTTTCTGTTTCTATCACAAAATCATGACACTATCTGCATCCGTACACTTTCTCTACAACTTGTAGCAAAATCGTGACACTATCTACATCTGTACACTTTCTATACAACCTGTCGTGAAATCATGACATTATTTGCATCTGTATGCTTTCTTTATAACCTATCATGAAATCGTGACACTTTCTACATCCGTACGTTTTCTCTACAACTTGTTGCGAAATCGTGACACTTTCTACATCTGTATGCTTTTGTTAAGAAGCAACACACCCCCACTAAAAAAATGAAATATCATCCTTTGAAAATATTTAGCTTTCATTTTGCCGTAGGGACCCTCTTGATGTTTTTCAGGTTTTTATTCCAAATTTTGCTTGCCTCCTTCTTTTTTAAGTTTTGCATATACCAAAGTACTTAAGTAGGCTTGCATATGGCTTTGATTTCAATTTAGAATTCATTTTTAAAATGTTAGAGTCATTCTGAGTAAAGAAGATCTTTCACTAATATATAAAAAATGTAGAGTATAGATGAAAAAAATCATTGGAGTCAACCTACATTTTCTGGAGAATTGACAAAGTGGAAGTCACTTGGGAACATCGCGATTTCACGATAATTTCTGTTTTTGGAAACGTCGCAATATCGCGACATTTTCTATTTTCAAAAACATCACGATATCACGACATATTTTGGTAGAAAAGGCCAAGCAATGAAAGCGTCGCGATATCACGACCTAAGTGTCGAGTGTAGAAAACGTTGTGATATCGTGACATATTTGGAAAGAAGTGCCAAATGATGGGAACGTCACGATTTCACAATGTGTTTTCGAAAGAAAGAAGCAAAGTGGGGAACACATCGCAATTTCGTGACATGTCGCAATTTTGTGACATGTCATGGTTTTGCGACAAAGGGCCAAAGATGGAAGCAAAGGCAAAGGACGTCACGATTTCGTGACATGTTGCGATTTCACGACAAAGGGCCAAAGATGGAAACAAAGGCGGAGGACGTTGCGATTTTGTGAAAAAGGGCCAAATATGGAAGCAACTGCGGAGGACTTCACGATTTTGCGACATGTCACGAAATCGCGACATGTCACGGTTTCGCGACAAAGGGCCAAAATGGAAGCAAGTGCGGAGGACGTCGCGTTTTTGCGACATGTCGCAAAATCATGACATGTCACGATTTCGTGGCAAAATGGGAAATAGGAACCAAAGTGTAGAGGATGTCGCGAAATCGTGACATGTCGCGAAATCGTGACATATCACGGTTTCATGACAAAGTGCCAAGAGAAACCAAAGTGCAGAGAACGTCGCGATTTCATGACATGTCACGATTTTGCGGCAAAAGGGGCAATAGAAACCAAAGTGTAGAGGACGTCATGATTTTGTGACATGTCATGAAATTGTGACATGTTGTGGTTTCACAGCAAAAGGGGAAAGAGGAACCAAAGTGCAGAGGACGTCACGATTTCGCGACATGTCACGAAATCACGACATGTCACAAAATCGTGACATGTCACGGTTTCATGGCAAAAGGGGCAAGAGAAACCAAAGTGTAGAGGACGTCACAATTTCATGACATGTTGTGAAATTATGACATGTCACGGTTTCACAGCAAAAGGTCCAAAACAAAAGCAAAGTGTAGAGGACGTCGTGATTTCGTGACATGTCACGAAATCATGACATGTCACGGTTTCACGACAAAGAAGCCAAAATGAAAAGCAACTTGAGAAAAACGTTGCATTATCATGACACGTGTCAAAAGAAATCAAGTCGACATGTGATAAACATTAGGGTTTAATTTAATGATATTAAAATGCTAACCCTTGTTTTTATTTTGCAGAGAGCGATCCGACAGTTGCATGATAGCGGAAGTAATGGCGAAAAAGACAAAATAAGCGCAGATCAAGCAAAGGTCGTTAGATGGAAATGTGAGATGCCGAGAATTTTTGGTCCATCCAAATTTTATAGATCTGGCCATAAAGAGACTTTACGGTGACTAAGTAGTTGCCTCATTTGATGGAATATGTCGGCAATTGATCGAAAAATAAAAATATCTACACACAGTTACCAGAATTTGCTGATGGACGTATTTAAAAAGAGAATTTATGGTGAAAGTAATGGTGTGCAGAGAATTTCAACTCAGAGGTGGCTCTGCGAAGATAAAATGTCAGAGAAACCAGTGACTCATCTGAATTTCTCTGAGGAATTAATGAGACGCTCCCGACAGATGCACCAGAAAGATGAAGATACCTACACATGCAGTGCCCATTTATGGAATATATCGACGACCGACCAGAAAACGAAGATATTCACTTGCAGTTCAGATGGATGAGAATAATATCAAATCATGCCTTCTCCATTTATGACAAGTAACTGCACTAAGATTTGCAGAATGGGTAGGTTTTATCAAAACTCTATTTTAAAAGACCTTATATTATAAAACCTGGGTAGTAGATTTTAAGTGATAATATTTAGGGTTTTGGAAGAAGATATTTCTAAAAATATTAGGGTTTGTCCTGAGTCTATATATACTTCTTCCGAATGTAAATTCTAGAGGCGAAAACTTAGAATAAAAAGCTATTGGAGCAATTTCCTACAAATCTTGTTTAAATGCTTTGTTCTGGACCTGGAGTTGGTGTAGTTTCATTTTCTGTGATAGAATGGCTAGGAGACTAATCTCTTTCAGACTAAGATAAGTTTCATCTTCTTTTGTTTTCATTTCATTAAGTTTTATTTAATTTATGTTGTAGATCTGTGTTATCAAAGATTGGGTATGCTACTAGGTTTCATTCTTTTATTGTATGCTAGGGAAAATTATAGATTTTAGGTTCAGGCCTGTTCTAATTGCTCTGTCCTCACTATGCGAACTAAGCTGCTGGTGAGAGATACCAAGTTCAACTGACTTTCCTTCTATTTGTGATTTTCTTTCAGATCTGTTTTGTCTTTGTCCTATGCTCTTAGTGGAAGGTGATCTTAGAAAGCTAGACACTTTCCTCTTTGATTTGTTCTATTGTGAAGCTAACCGGTATAACTAAAATTGGTATTTTTGATTTTGTAGCTAAGTTAGGTGAAATTCTCTTTCTACCCTACTCTACTCTCTCTGTTCCACCGATTGAATGATCCATTTTTATTTTCTTTAGAATTTGTCTTTTATTTAAAACTGCTAAAACATAAAGAGCTAGATCAAAGAACTGATTGTAAATCTGAGTGTCCACAAAGATAACCAATTCCAAAAACATTACTGAACAAGTCCAGAACCCGTTGTAAGGTAATAGACAGTCCACTTGAAACTATCCTAGAAGCAAAAAAGAGTGAATAGATATTTGACCCAACTCTGTAACTCACACCTTGGATATCCATCAAGATCCTAAAGTGAGTGGGATTTATCCCTTATAAGTGTTATCGGGATTTCATGTTCATTCTTCATAGGGTGTGTATAAAAGTTGAACCAAAATTTAAAATTGGCGCTAGAAGGAGGGCCTGAAGTTCAATAGTTTTTTAAGAATTGTAAGGTTGTAAGTGCTGGTGAAAAAGTTGGATTCTAATTGTAGAGTAACAAGGTCCCACTCCAGAGCTAGAGAGCTCCTTATGCCTGAGTTAGAAACCCTCAGAAGAAGCAGCCTTAGAAGGGCCAAAGTCCTTGTCTGAAATAGTTTTGTCACCACTTGTAGTTACTCCAACTACAACTAAAAGTATCATCGTCAATCAAGTAGTAATGGCAAATTGGTTGGGTTCCACTGCCTTAAATATCCCTGGTGTAGCCCATGATTTTCTCAAAAATCCTGAGAGGTATCTTCCTAGATACAAGCATGATGGGACTAGAAAAGCAGAAGAACACTTAGTAGCATTCAAGAATGCTCTAAAATTGTTAAATATACAACATGAATATGTGGCTTGCATATTGTTCCCATTCACTCTCCAGGAGGGAGCATACGACTGGTTTTTGAATCTCAAAAATAATTCAATTACTAGTTGGAATGACCTAGAGAAAATTTTTGTATCACAATTTGAGGAAGTGATTGACCCCAGTGTGCTATATCAACAATTTTCCAATATTAAGAGAGAATCAGATGAAGGTATCAGGTCTTTCAATGAGGTTCTAAAGAGCTTATGGTAGAATGACTGGTCATTACATCCCAAGTGCAAATCTAGCCTTAGAAATCTATAAGAATGCATTGGATTCGGTGACCTCTATTTTCCTCAAGAGAGACATCAATATCACAACCCTGGCAGGAGCTTATAAGGAAGCTTTAATTCTTGAAAGATAGTTAGGACCTCAAATTTTGAGCAGTCCTTTGATATCCTATGTTACACAGAACATGCCTATTTTGAATCCCATTCCACATCATGAGTTAGTGCCAACATGTCACGCTCTACCCAAGGAAACTCCGTTAACCGTGACATCCACTCAGCATGTGCAAAATATAGAGAAAGATTCTGACAAGTTCAAGGCGGAAGTGCCTGAAGTAAACATTTGTGACTTAGCATTACCCAACTTTGAAGCTTTTCCTGGTGAGTTAAATTTTTCTAAAAATCAGAGAAATATTGATAGTTCTGGTTCATCCAAAAATAGTATGACTATGGTTTCAGATTCATTCACTTTTCCCGATGAGGCAGAAAATGTCGTGGAGATACCTATGGATGAAATGCAAGATTTTCAATAGTTCCAAAGGGACAGTTATAATTTGAGATGTGAGAATCCAGAACTTACTCCTAATAATGATCCTCCCTCACCAAAGGGTGATGAAAATAAGATTCAATATCACCATACAGAAGTAACTGGGAAGGAGTATAATATCATTGAGGGTATGAAGGAAATTAAAGCTAACATCACCCTCCATGAACTGGCTCAGATTGTTGAACAAAAGGATAACTTGATTGAAACTTACTCTGGACCACCTATTGAATTTCAAGAAAAGGAGAAAAAGGTAGTAAATGTGAATGTGGTCAACCAACTTGGAATAGATAAAGAGTCTCAGTATAAGCATGTGATCACTGAACATAATATTAAGAAAGAGGTTGTAAACCGTGTTGATACAAATATTGGAGATTATAATTTGAAAACTGAGAAGGTGAGACCAGTTACAGCTCTAACCAATCACAACAATGATATTTGGACATTACACATTGATGGGGTTAAATCTAAGAAAGGCTCAGGTAAAAAAACAAATTATGAAAATTCTGCTAGAGGGATAAAAATTGAAGTCTTGGATATTGAAGCAGTAGAGCAACCACAAAATGTTCGAGCTATTAAGAACCATGACATACGAATAAAATATGATCTCTTTGAGTTGTTACATAAATCTAAAGATGTGATGATCTGGGTCTATGAAGGCTTTAAGGTATTTGATCCTGGGGGGTTTTCACATTTCGTCCCTTTGAAAGAATTCTGCAAACCCTTCAAGTAGAAGCATAAACATGTTATTATATGATTTGATTAATTTGGAGCGTGAAAGAGTTACAGATTTGGTGTTTCTGTGGGACAAGATCCATGTATAAAAAAAAAGAGAGAGGAAAGACGGTAAACACAAGTCTTTCCTAGGTAGAAAATTTTTTTGGAAGCATAGTTTGGAGTGCATTTCTTCAACAGGACCTGAAAGGTATTTTTCTAAATTTACCTGCAAATGGTCAAAAAAAATTTAAGGCACTATTTCTCTACTTTTCCATCTGCTACATTTTTTTGAGTGATTGAAGGGACTTTGTGCATATGTATATATTGTAAATAAAGTTTGAAGTAGTGTGTTGTTATTTGGTTTTATTTAAAGGTCTGAAGTTCTGTGTTTTGTCTTTTGAGGTCTGTACAAATTTCTTTTAGCTTTTAAAATTCTATTTTTTTTTAAGTTTTGCCTGGGCAGCAAAGAAAGAATCAGCCTTTAAAAATTGTTTTTATTCTGAGTTCAAAATCCTGTGTTCATTTTGTTTTATTCTAATTAAGAGATAGTCTGCTTAAATTGAATAGTGGAACTATTTTGTTATTCAGAACAACAGTAGAAATATAATTGGATTTTGTGTCTTGCTTGCCATAATTATTTTAATTATAAAGAAACTATTATACTGTTGGGCTGAAGAACTCCCAGGAATCCAAGAAAAGTTGGTCTTAAGAGGGGACTCTGATTTGTGAAGTTATTTAAGTGTCCAAAGAGGTTCTCGATACCCAAGCTTTCCAGATCGATGAAATATAAAAAAATTGTTTTTAGCAAGGCTTTCCAGACTTCGGTATATTTCAAAAGAGAGAGAGAAGGTGAAAGTTGAGCAAGGCAACATAAAACTGGCACTCTTTTATTTTCCACAAAAAAAAAAAAAAAAGTTATTGTAATGAAAGAGAGAGCAAGGCTCCAGAAGATGTTTTCTTTTACCAAGTTGTAGATACCACCTCATAGTTGTGGATCAGGGTCGTGAAAATCTAAAGAGTAACTCTGTCGGAGCTGTAAAAGGCTAAACTAGTAAACAGAGCCCTACTCGGTTTCCCCCTTCACAATCTAAAAAAAAAAAAAGTTGATCAATCCAAAGTAAAATATTCGAAGGCCCAGTCATCCTTGAATAATGTTTTATACACTTATAATTGCACATCAAAAATCTTCTTTAAGTGTTTCAACCTAGTATGTCCTTGGGAAATTTTAACAACTATCAGGTAATAGTTAAATTATTTTGAAAAAATTTTGTGGCAAAGCATGGTACATGGTCTATATTGTTTTGAAACTAGAGTCCTGGATTCTAAAATAGTGCTACTATTTTCCCCGCAGATATCACCATTTGTTGAGAAGCAACACACCCCCACTAAAAAAATGAAATTTCATCCTTTGAAAATATTTAGCTTTCATTTTGTCGTAGGGACCCTCTTGATGTTTTTCAGGTTTTTATTCCAAATTTTGCTTGCCTCCTTCTTTTTCAAGTTTTGCATATACCAAAGTACTTAAGTAGGCTTGCATATGGCTTTGATTTCAATTTAGAATTCATTTTTAAAATGTTAGAGTCATTCTGAGTAAAGAAGATCTTTCACTAATATGTAAAAAATGCAGAGTACAGATGAACAAAATCATTGGAGTCAACCTACATTTTCTGGAGAATTGGCAAAGTGGAAGTCACTTGGGAACATCGTGATTTCGCGACAATTTTTGTTTTTGGAAACATCGTGATATCGTGACATTTTCCATTTTCAAAAATTTCGCGATATCGTGACATATTTTGGTAGAAAAGGCCAAGCAACGAAAGCATCGCGATATCGTGACCTATTTGGAAAGAAGTGCCGAGTGTATAAAACGTCGTGATATCGTGACATATTTGGAAATAAGTGCCAAATGATGGGAACGTTGTGATTTCGCAACGTGTTTTTGAAATAAAGAAGCAAAGTGGGGAACACGTCGCGATTCTGCGACATGTCACGGTTTCGCGACAAAGGTCCAAAGATAGAAGCAAAGGTGCAGGACGTCGCGATTTCGCAACACGTCACGATTTCGTGACACGTCATGATTTTGCGACATGTCACGGTTTCACGACAAAGGGCCAAATATGGAAGCAAATGTGGAGGACATCGTGATTTCGTGACATGTCGTGAAATTGCGACATGTCGCAGTTTCACGACAAAGGGCCAAAGATGGAAGCAAGTGCGGAGGATGTCACGATTTCGTGACATGTCGCGATTTCGCAACAAAGGGCCAGAATGGAAGTAAGTGCGAAGGACATCGTGATTTCATAGCAAAAGGGGCAAGAGGAACCAAAGTGCAGAGGACGTCATGATTTTGCGACATGTCACAAAATCATGACATATCGTGGTTTCATGGCAAAGGGCCAAGAGAAACCAAAGTGCAGAGGACATCGTGATTTTATGACATGTCACAGTTTCACGGCAAAAGGGGCAAGAGGAACCAAAGTGCAAAGGATGTCATGATTTCATGACATGTCGTGAAATCATGACATGTCACGAAATCGTGACATGTCACGGTTTCACGATAAAAGGGGCAAGAGGAACCAAAGTGTAGAGGACGTCGCGATTTTGTGACATGTCACGAAATCGTGACATGTCACGGTTTCATGGCAAAAGTGGCAAGAGAAACCAAAGTGTAGAGGATGTCACGATTTTGTGACATGTGAAATCGTGACATGTCGCGGTTTTGCGGCAAAAGGGCCAAAACAGAAGCAAAGTGCGGAGGACGTCGCGATTTCGTGACATGTCACGAAATCATGACATGTCATGGTTTTGTGAAAAAGAAGCCAAAATGAAAAGTAGCTTGAGGAAAACGGTGTGTTATCATGACATGTGTCAAAAGAAATCAAGCCGATGTGTGATAAACATTAGGGTTTAATTTAATGATATTAAAATGCTAACCCTTGCTTTTCTTTTGCAGAGAGCGATCCGACAGTTGCATGATAGCGGAAGTAATGGTGAAAAAGACAAAATAAGCACGGATCAAGCGAAGGCCGTCAGATGGAAATGGGAGATGCCGAGAATTTTTGGTCCATCCAGATTTTATAGATCTGGTCGTAAAGAGACTTTACGATGACTAAGCAGTTGCCTCATTTAATGGAATATGTCGACAATTGATCAAAAAATGAAAATATCTACACACAGTTACCGGAATTTGCCGATGGACGCATTTAACAGGAGAATTTATGGTGAAAGTAATGGCATGCAGAGAATTTCAACTCAGAGGCGGCTCTGTAAAGATAAAATGTCAGAGAAACCAGTGACTCATCCGAATTTCTCTAAGGAATTAATGAGACGCTCCCGACAGATGCACCAAAAAGATGAAGATACCTACACACGCAGTGCCCATTTATGGAATATATCGACGATCGGCCAGAAAATGAAGATATTTACTTGTAGTTACAGATAGATGAGAATAATGTCATATCATGTCTTCTTCATTTATGGCAAGTAACTGCACTAAGATTTATATAATGGTTAGGTTTCATCAAAACTCTATTTTAAAAGACCTTATATTATAAAACCTGGGTAGTAGATTTTAAGTGATAAGATTTAGGGTTTTGGAAGAAGATATTTCTAAAAATATCAGGGTTTGTCCCGAGTCTATATATACTTCTTTCGGATGTAAATTCCAGAGGTGAAAACTTAGAATAAAAAGCTATTGGATCAATTTCCTGTAAATCTTGTTTGAATGCTTTGTTCTGGACCTGGAGTTGGTGTAGTTTCATTTTCTGTGATAGCATGGCCAGGAGCCTAATCTCTTTTAGACTGTGATAAGTTTCATCTTCTTTTGTTTTCATTTCATTAAGGTTTATTTAATTTATGTTGTAGATCTGTGTTATCAAAGATTGGGTATGCTACTAGGTTTCATTCTTTTATTGTATGCCAGGAAAAATTACATATTTTAGGTTCAGGCATGTTCTAATTGCTTTGTCCTCACTGTGCAAGCTAAGCTGCTGGTGAGAGATACCAAGTTCAACTGAATTTCATTCTATTTATGATTTTCTTTCAGATATGTTTTGTCTCTGTCTTATGCTCTTAGTGGAAGGTGATCTTAGAAAGCTGGACAATTTCCTCTTTGATTTGTTCTATTGTGAAGCTAACCGGTATAACTAAAATTGGTAGTTTTGGTTTTGCAGCTAAGTTAGGTGAACTTCTCTTTCTGTCCTACTCTACTCTCTCTGTTCCATCGATTGAATGATCCATTTTTATTTTTTTTAGAATTTGTCTTTTATTTAAAACTGCTAAAACATAAAGAGCTAGATCAAAGAACTGATTGTAAATATGAGTGTCCACAAAGATAACCAATTCCAAAAACATTACTAAAAAAGTTTAGAACCCATTGTAAGGTAACAGACAGTCCGCTTGAAACTATTCCAGAAGCGAAAAATAGTGAATAGACATTTGACCCAACTATGTAACTCACACCTTGGATATCCAACAAGATCCTAAAGTAAGTGGGATTTATCCCTTATAAGTGTTATCAGGATTTCATACTCATTCTTCATAGGGTGTGTATAAAAGTCGAACCAATAGCTTTCTTTACAACCTGTCACAAAATCATGACACTTTCTGCATCCGTACATTTTATTTACAACCTATCACAAAATCGTGACACTTTCTGCATCTGTACATTTTCTCTACAACCTGTCACAAAATTGTGACACTTTCTACATTCGTATGCTTTCTTTACAACCTATCAAAAAATCGTGACACTTTCTACATCCGTACGTTTTCTTTACAACCTGTCATGAAATCGTGATATTTCTCACTTTGAACTCTTTCCTCTGCAGCATGTTGCAAAATCATGATAGTTCTCACTTCAAACTCTTTCCTCTGTAGCATGTCATGAAATCACGACAGTTCTCACTTCGAACACTTTCATCTACAGCATGTCGCGAAATCATGAAAGTTCTCACTTCGAACTCTTTCCTATGCAGCATGTCATGAAATCGTGACAGTTCTCACTTCGAACTCTTTCCTTTGCAGCATGTCGCAAAATCATGACACTTTTCATTTTACTTTATCTCTCCTCGAACTTGTCACAAAATCATGATAGTTCTCACTTCGAACTCTCTCTTCTGCAGCACGTCGTGAAATCGCGACACTTTATCTTGCTTTCACTTTCTCTTCTAACTTGTCACGAAATCGTGACAATTATTCCTGCTTGTGCTTTCTCTTCGAACATGTCGTGAAATCACGACAGTTTTCCTTCCTTGCACTTTTTCTTTCAATATGTCATGAAATCATGATAGTTTTCCTTGCTTGCACCTCTGCTTCGAACATGTCACGAAATCGTGATAGTTTTTCAACTTGCCTTCTTCTCTTTCAACTTGCCTTTTTACCTGCTACTTCTCTCTCTTCCAATATGTCGCGATATCATGACATTTTTTCTTGCACTTTCTCTCTCCTCAAATATGTCACAAAATCACGACAGTTTTCCTATTTTTTGAATATGTCGCGATATCGTGACACTTTTCTTGTATTTTTCTTTGATTTTTTGCATGTGGGCCACTTAGTTCTTTTTGGAAAAACACTGTACATATTCTGAGAGATCTCTGAACTTCCTATTTGCTGCATCTGAATAGCTTCTGAGCATCTAAACTTCCTGTCCCCTGAATCAAATGATCTAACTGATTATGTTGACAACAATGACAATCCTATTGCTGCACCTTTCTCAATAATCTCCCCCTTTGGAATTGTTGGCAACACATGTGCAACTTCCTGTAGCTCTTCTCCCCCTTTGAAAATAATACCAAAGGGCTACTGCAGACTCCCCCTGAGTCCATGCACAACATTCTCAAGAAAAATTTATTACACTTAGTAATAAACAAGAACATGAGCAAGAAGATAAACAAATACTTCAATGCTCCCCCTGAGAATGTGATCCTTGTAGCTAGTCACTTCTTGGGAAGAGTCACCACTCCCAATTTATTGTGAAGGTATTCAAAAACTTCCTTAGGCAATGGTTTTTTGAAGATATCTGCTACTTGCTCTATATTTGGAACAAAATCTAGCTTAACCTCACCTTCTGTAACTTTCTCTTTCAAAAAGTGATACCTGATAGCAATGTGTTTTTTCTATGAATGTATTACTGGATTCTTGGAGATGTTAATTGCACTGGTGTTATCACACTTAACTGATATTGGCTCACTGAAGTTAATACCAAGATCTTTCAGAGTTTGTTTCATCCACATAAGTTGTGTACAACATGTTGTTGCTGCAATATATTCTGCCTCAGCTATTGATAAAGATACTGACTCTTATTTCTTGCTATGCCAAGCAACCAACCTATCCCCAAGATAGAATGCACCTCCACTAGTACTCTTTCTGTCATCAACACATCCTGCCCAATCTGCATCTGAATATGAAATAAGGGTGAAGTCTTTACCTTTCGGATACCATAACCTATACTCCACAGTACCCTTGAGATACCTAAGAATCCTTTTCACTGCTATCACATGAGTCTCTTTGGGACTAGCCTGAAATCATGCTACCATGCATACTGCCTACAAAATATCTGGTTTGGTAGCTGTCAAATATAGTAAGCTTCCAATCATCGATCTGTACATGGTTTGATCAACAAGTGGATATTTGTCATCCTTGCTCAACTTGCAACCTGTCATCATGGGAGTGCTAACTGGCTTATAGTTCTCCATTGTGAACATTTTTAACATCTCTTTCACATATTTGACTTGGGAAATAAATATGCCTTTCTCATTTTGATTAACTTGTAACCCAAGAAAGTAAGACAGTTCACCAATCATAGTCATTTCAAATTCTTTCTGCATCTTATTTTCTAAGTCTCTACATGACTCATATTTGCTGCTGCCAAATATAATATCATCTACATATACAACAAGAACAATGAGATGCCCACCTTCTATTTTGACATACAGATTACTATCCACCATACCTTTCTTAAACCCCTGTTGAGAGAGATAGTTGTCTAGCCTTGCATACCATGCTCGGGGTGCCTGTTTTAAGCCATATAAAGCTTTCTTCAATTTGTAGACAAGGTTGGGATCATCACCAATTTGGAAACCATCTGGCTATTCAATATAAACCTCTTCTTCAAGTTTCCCATTTAAAAAATCTGATTTTACATCCATTTGATAAGCTTTGAAATTCTTGTAAACTGCTAAAGCCAGAAACATTCTGATTACTTCTAGTCTAGCCACTAGTGCAAAATTCTCCTCAAAGTCAATGCCTTCAACTTGTGCATAACCTTTACAAACCAATCTTGCTTTATTCCTAACTACTTGTCCGTCTTCGTTCAATTTGTTTCGAAATATCCATTTGGTGCCGATTACATTTTTATTTGTAGGTCTAGGTACTAACTCCCAAGTTTTGTTCTTTTCGATCTGATCTAATTCTTCATTTATTGCCTTCATCCAGCTTTCATATTTTCTTGCCTTAGCTATATTTTTGGGCTCAATGCTGGATAAAAGAGAGTAGTTACTTACTACTTTTCTTCTTGTCTGAACACCAGCTGTGGGGTCTCCAATTATTTGTTCTCTAGGATGATTTTTCTGCCAGCTACCTATTTTGAATTTCTTATTTTATTCCACCTCTAAGTCATTAATTAAGTCATCTGATTCAAATGTTTGTTTCTTTTCTATTTCATTTTCCTCATCTCCTTCAATGACTTCTTCATAAATTGGGTAGTTTTCTTCAAAGCTAACTACTCATTCCCTACCTTCATCAAACTTAACATCAACACTGTCCATAATTTTCTTGAGTCTCTTGTTGTAGCATTTGTAAGCTTTGCTTTTTGATGAATAGCCAACAAAGATACCTTCATCTGCTCTATCTTCAAACTTCCCAAGATTATCTTCAGTTTTTCTGATGTAACACTTGCAGCCAAAAACTTTGAGGTGTTTTGTTGTTGCCTTTCTACTGAACCACAACTCATAAGGAGTTTTACTTTCATGTGTTCTCAGCATGTACCTGTTTTGGATGTACACTGTAGTGTGGACCGCTTCTTTCCAAAATCTATCTGCTACTTTGCTCTCATCCAGCATAGTCTATGCCATTTCCTGTATTGTTCTATTCTTTCTTTATACCACACCATTTTGCTGAGGTGTTCCAACTGCTAAAAATTGTCTCTTGATACCATGTTTTTCACAATATTCTGTAAACTCATCTGAAATGAATTTTCCTCATCTATTTGATCTTAAACATTTGATCATTTTTCCTGTTTCATTCTCAACTAAATTTTTGAAAGATCTGAACATTTCAAAAGCTTCTATTTTATTTTTCAAGAAAAATATCCATGTCATTCTAGAATAATCATCAATACACAACATAAAGTACTTGTCACCATTTATGCTTTGTGTTCTCATGGGTCCACATAAATCTGTGTGCATTAGCTCCAAAGGTTTGCTAGTGTAGTACTCTTTTGTTTTGAATGAGACTCTGGTTTGCTTTCTCTTTTGGCATGAAGCACAAACACTATTTGAAGGTTTTCTAATGGTTGGAATATCTCTCACTACCTATTTCAAGTTGATTTTCACCAGGTTATCAAAATTGATGTGTCCAAGCCTCTTGTGCCACAGCCAATTTTCTTCTTCCTGTCCAATGAAACAAGCACCTTCTGAAGTTTTTGAGAGTGTGTATAGGTTTCCAGACATCCTTGATCCAGTTGCTATCAATTTTCCATTGTTTGTTTTTTTGACTTCACAACCCTGCTTCTTGAACACTACTTCATGTCCTTTATCACAGATCTGACTGACACTTAACAGGTTGTGTTTCAAACCATCCACAAACAAGACTTCTTCTAACTTGATTTTTTCATCACTAATTTTAACTGATCCTTTCCCGATTATCTTAGCTCCAACATTATTTCCAAACTTTACAGAACCACCCTCATATTTCTGTAATTTTTCAAATTTTTGTTTATCACCTATCATATGACTTGAGCATCCACTATCAAGTATCCGTGGTACACATGTATTCTGTGCTTTGAAAGTTGTTTGTACTATCAAGGATTCTTTTTCTTCCTTAAGCTGCTCTTTATTTTTCCACCCAGTTTTAACTACCGTATTGGGCTCTAGTTTAGCCTTTCCCTTTTTAGTATCTTGTGCATATCTTTCAGGAAGTTTTCTCTTTTGTCTCATCCTATTTGGTTGAAATTTTCTTTTTTTAGGTTGATTTGAAACAGAAGTACTTCGACAGTTTCTTGCAATGTGCCCAAAATTATGACAGTTAAAACATTCTACTGCATAATTCATTAGCGATGAAAAAGCATTTCTACTAGTGAAATTTCTTGGTCCTACATTATACTTGCAGTCTAAAATTTTATGCCCATAACCATTACATTTGAAACAGAAACCAGAAAAGCAATGATTGAACCTGAATGATGGTCTTTTCTAGGTTGTTGTAGGAGCCATAGGTCTTCTTCTTATTTGATGTGTGACCTTGGTAAATCCATCATTGTCAGTTCTCTTTTCGAGCCTGGCATTATTGCTTTCTTTTGCATGAGTTGTTTTTCTTTCATCAACCTGTTTCTTATCTTCATTCTTTACAGGTTCTATATTTTTGACCTTTGGTCCATTTGATGATTCTCCTTCAACGAAGCCCAGACCAAATTTGATGCCTGCAGGTCTTTGGTCACTTAAGATTTTATCTAGCTTCATCGAAATTTCTTCACGTTTGTGATAGCAGCTAATTTTTCGATCCAACTCTTCTATCTGCATTCGTAGACCAACATTCTCTTCTTTTAGTTTGTAGCAGTAATATATTTTCATGGTTATCTGAACTTCGAGATCTTTAGAGATTTTCTTGTATTCTTCTGTCTATACTTTTAAACTGGTTATGATGTCGTTTGCATCCTCAAGCTTTCTTGAAAGTTTATTATTCTTTCTTTTCTCAGTTTTCCACTCTACAAGTGCAGAGATCAACTCACCTTCTAGATCTACTTCAGCCTCAAGTTTTTCAACACATACTTCATTGTTCATTCCTTCCCTCTTTTTCATTTTTCTACCTTTTCTAATTTTTCTACTTCAAAAGCCATGAATAAAGCTTCACCTGTTTCTTCTTCAGAATCCTCACTGGAGCTGTCCTCTAAAGAATTTGCATTCCTGGAGATGAAAATTTTCTTCTTGAAGTTGTCTTTTTTGAAGTTTGTTTTCTTCTTCTAGTCACTTCTTTCTTGGTGCGATGTTTCCTCACCTTTGTTCTTCTCATTGAGTGGACATTTAGTTGCAAAATGCCCAACGCCTCCATAGTTGAAACATTTAAATGGTAGCTTTCCTCTGTATTTTTCATTTTTCTTTTCCCTTTTTCAGTTTTCTAACAAAATTTTCTTCCATTTCATCTGATGTCTCTTCTTCTTTAGACTCTTGTTTTGCGTCTTTACCTTTTAGGGCTTTAAAAGCTGCTTCTCTATCTATGGGATTAGACCTTCCTATGCTCATCTCATATGCAGTCAGAGAACCATGCATCTCATCCATACTAAAGTGATTTATATCTTTAGCTTCTTCTATAGCTGAGACTTTAGAATCAAACCTTTGAGAAAGAGATCTTAATACCTTTTTCATGATAGTAGTGTCATCCATATATTCATCGAGACCTCTGATCGAATTAATGATTCCATTAACTCTTAGCATAAAAGCCTCTATGTTCTCATCGTTGGTTATCTTTAATGATTCGAATTGAGCACGATGTGTTTGAAGCTTGGCTTCCTTGATCTTATCGTCTCCCTCATAAATATTCTCTAGTTTTTCCCATACATATTTTGCTGATTTACAACTTATGATCTTTACCAGTTCACTGTCCACTAATCCACACATGATAGCATTTTTTGCTTTTGAGTCATTCTCAAACACCTTTTTATCAGCATTATCAGTTGGAGCAGTGGCGGGAGCTGTGTAACCACTAACTACTGAATTTCAAATATCAAATCCCAAAGCACAGAGATATGTCTGCATCCTAATTTTCTAGAATGCGTAATTAGTTCCATAAAACAGTGGTGCTTTGTTTGAGGAGAAACCTTCACCACTTGCCATTGCATCACTTCCAAGATCATCCTAGCTGATTAAGCCTATTCAGGAACCTCGCTCTGATACCAATTGTTATTCTCACAGTGACACTGAGAGGGGGGGTGAATCAGTGTGTTCTTTTAAAACTTTAAAATTGCAACTCTTAATGCTAAAATAATGCAAGCTCAAAAATAGATACAACAAATATAACAAGATAGCATCACACAACACAAGATTTAATGAGGTTCACCAATGTGGCTACTCCTCAAAAATGACTGCTTGGACTACCATTCAAATTCAGCATTTGCAAAGCAACAACTTTACAATCTATTTACCAGCACCAACTAGAAGGAGCACCAACCCCCAATTTATCTGTACCAACAGAAAGGAGCACCAACCCTTGATTTACCAGCACCTACTGGAAGGAGCACCAACCCCTGATGCCAAGCTGCAACTTGGACTTCAAATGAATCTATGAATTTTATAAAAAAATACCTTCACCCTTTTCGCACACAGTCTATTATTTCTGTGCACTCTGCTTCTTCTGCACAATCACTTTGCACAATCTTCTTTAGTACAGTATGCTTCTGTGCAATTGCTTTGCACACTCTACTTCGATATAATCAAATGATCGCTTTTAACCCTTTGCACTTTTTTTCTCTTTGTGCACTCTTACTTCGCACTTAGCTTGATTCGACATGACTCACTCTTTGTGCACGACGGGCTTAATTCACATACATTCGACACACCTTAAATTCTCCAAATAGCCCTCCTTTTATAACAAAATTTTCTTGATGAAAACCCTAATTTTAGTCGATTGATTATGCAAATACAAACCCTAATCTTAGTCGGCTGCAAACCCTAATCTTAGTCGGTTGCAAACCCTAATCTTAGTCGGTTATGATCAAACTACGTTGGCTTCTAATCATGAAGATATTCGGGTTAACCTTTTGTTCTTACGCACTTACGACCTATCGTGAAATCGTGACATTTCTATCTTTGTGGCTTTTCTTGTTGTTATTGCCATGAAAATGCAACATGTCATGATATTGTGACACTTTTCCCTCCGTACGCTTCTCCTTGGCTTTTGTCATGATATCATGACTCTTTTGTTTTTGTAGCCTCTAAATTTTTTTTTGTCATGATATCATGACACTTCTGCCTTCGTTGACCTTCTTTCTGCTTTTGTCACGAAATCGTGACAGTTCTGCTTTCGAAGACTTGCTCTCTGCTTTTGTCGTGAAATCATGACACTTCTGCTCACATCCTTCACTTCTTTGCTTTTGTCATGAAATCACAACACTTGTGCCTTCGAAGTCTTCTATTCTACTTTTGTCATGAAATCATGACACTTCTCCTGTTGAAATCTTGCTTTCTATTTCTATCATGAAATCACGACACTATCTGCATCCGTACACTTTCTCTACAACCTATCACGAAATCGTGACACTATCTGCATCCGTATGCTTTATCTACAACCTATTGCAAAATCGTGACACTATCTGCATTCGTATGCTTTCTTTACAACCTATCGTGAAATCGTGACACTTTCTACATCTGTATATTTTCTCTACAACTTGTCGTGAAATCATGACACTTTCTACATCCATATGCTTTCTTTACAACTTGTCATGAAATTGTGACACTTTTTGCATCCATACATTTTCTTTACAAGCTATCATGAAATCATGACACTTTTTGCATCCGTATGTTTTCTCTACAACCTGTCATGAAATCGTGACACTTTCTGCATCCGTATGCTTTCTTTACAACCTATCGCGAAATTGTGACACTTTTTGCATCCATACATTTTCTTTACAACCTATCATGAAATCATGACAATTCTCACTTCGAACTCTTTCCTCTATAGCATGTCACGAAATCGCGACAATTCTCACTTCGAACTCTTTCCTCTGTAGCATGTCACAAAATCATGATAGTTCTCACTTCGACCACTTTCATCTGTAGCATGTCATGAAATCACAACAGTTCTCACTTCAAACTCTTTCCTCTATAGCATGTCACGAAATAGCGATAGTTCTCACTTTGAACTCTTTTCTCTACAGCATGTTTCGAAATTGTGACACTTTTCATTTTACTTTCTCTCTCCTTGAACTTGTCACGAAATGGTGACAGTTCTCACTTCGAACTCTCTCTTCTGTAGCACATCACAAAATCATGACACTTTATCTTACTTTCACTTTCTCTTATGACTTGTCGTGAAATCGTGACAGTTATTCCTGCTTGTGCTTTCTCTTCGAACATGTCATGAAATTGCGACAGTTTTCCTTCCTTGCACTTTTTCTTTCAACATGTCATGAAATCATGACATTTTTCCCTGCTTGCGCCTCTACTTCGAACATGTCACGAAATCGTGACAATTTTTCAACTTGCCTTCTTCTCTTTCAACATGTCACGAAATCATGACAGTTTTCCCTGTTGTTTCTCTCTCCTCCAATATGTCATGAAATCGTGACACTTTTACCTGCTGCTTCTCTCTCTTCCAATATGTCATGATATCGCGACATTTTTTCTTGCACTTTCTCTCTCCTCCAATATGTCATGAAATCGTGACATTTTTACCTGCTGCTTCTCTCTCTTTCAAAATGTCGTGATATCACGACATTTTTTCTTGTACTTTCTCTCTCCTCCAATATGTCGCAAAATCGTGACAGTTTTCTTGTTTTCTGAATATGTCGTGATATCGCGACACTTTTCTTACTTGTCTATTTCTTTGATTTTTTGCATGTGGTCCACTTAGTTCTTTTTGGAAAAACACTATACATATTCTAAGAGATCTCTGAACTTCCTGTTTGCTGCATCTAAATAGCTTCTAAGCATCTGAACTTCCTGTCCCCTGAATCAAATGATCTAACTGATTGTGTTGACAACAATGACAATATTGTTTCTACACCTTGCTCAACACCTAGCCCCAAAATGCAGAAGGAGGTAAGAAGTTTTCTTGGATCAGCCGGGTACTATCGGCAATTTATTGTCAAATTTAGCAAAATTTCCAAACCACTGCACACCCTATTGTCTAAGGATGTAGAGTTCAATTGGACGGGAGACTGCGAAGAGGTGTTCTAATTACTTAAGGAAAAACTGATATCTACACCAGTTTTAAGAGGACCGAATTGGGCCATACCATTCCATATTTACTGTGATGAGTCCAACGGTGCAATTGGAGCAGTCCTCGAACATAAATATGGTGAGGAATTTTATTCCATTTATTATGTCAGTAAAAATTTGACAAGAGCAGAGCTCAACTACACAGTGATAGAGAAGGAGTTCCTCGCAGTTGTCCATGCTATAAACAAATTCTGCCACTATATCACCGGATACAAGGTGTTTTCCCATATGGACCATGCGGCTATCAGGTACCTAATGAGCAATCTGGACATTGGCAAAAGAATTATCAGATGGTTGTAACTACTTCAGGAATTTGACATCACCATAGTTGACAAGCCAGGCAAGGATAACATCATGGTAGATTTTCTATCTAGATTGATACCAATAGACCACCAAGCAGTAGAAGACCAATTTTCGGATGAACATTTATTCGCTATTAGTGAGCAAACCCCATGGTATGCAGACATAGCCAATTACTTGGCCACCGGAAGGACCTCACCTACTCTCTCTTATAGAGAAAAGTAGGCGGTCATAGAGAAGAGCGCATCGTTCCTTTGGATGGATGGTCTCCTATTTAAAATAGGATGTGACCAAATTATAAGAATATGTGTAGCAAAATAGGAGTTCTCAGAAGTGCTCAAAGCATGTCACAATGAGCCATGCGGAGGACACTTTGCAAGGAAATGAACCTCCTACAAAATCCTGCAAGCTAGGTAATTTTGACCCACTCTGTTTAAGGATGCGATTACGTACACCAACAAGTGTGACGAATGCCAAAGGATGGGCAGACCAACCCATTGAGATGAAATGCCCCTCCAGCCACAGGTACACCTGGAACCTTTCGATAAATGGGGCATGGACTTCGTAGGACCATTTAATCCAACTTTGATGGGGAGGAGGTTTATTTTGGTTTGCATGGATTACGTCACCAAATGGGTTGAAGTGCAGGCATTAAGGGATTCAAAGGAAATAACGGTTGCCAATTTCTTATTTGCCCATATTTTCACATGATTTGGGATCCCTCGAGAGATAACAACAGACCAAGGGCCTCAATTTACCTCCAAGTTGATTGAGGAGCTGATGGAGCAATACAGAGTTCGACACAATAAAACTATGCCCTACCATCCGCAGGCAAACAGGCAAGTAGAAGTGACAAACAGGGAGATAGATAACATCTTGACCAAGACCGTGCAGCAACACAGGAAATATTGGGCTACATGATTGTCAGAGGCAGTTTGGGCATACAACACCACGTGGAAATACACCACAGGATTTACACCTTTCCAACTGGTCTATGGGAAAAATGTGATGATGCCCATCAAATTTGAAATCAAGACGCTGAGAACGACTTCAGAGTTAAACTTGAGCTTGGATGAAGCTCAAAAATAGAGGATTCGGTAGCTAGATCAGCTGGACAAAATCTTATTGGATGCTTTACAAAGGATGAATATTATACAGAAGCAAAGAAAGAGGTGGCACGATAGCCACATTAAGCTAAAGCAGTTCCAGGTAGGGGAATGGGTACTATTGTACGATTCCCGATTCCAAGAGAGGAAGGGAAAACTAATGCAGAGGTGGATGGGGTCGTATGAGGTGGCAGAGCTCATCAGGAACGGGGCGATGCATGTTAAGACAATTGACGACAGCAACACCATGTTCATAGTCAATGGCCACCGACTATGCCCCTATAATACGTTCAAAACATTACAGGTAGAATCCAGAATAGGCATGGGGGAGACCCCATCTTGCTAGATCTAGACCGAACTCTCACAAGTGAAATGGTGGGCATGAGAATGCTCACCCAAAAATTAGTTAATGTAGTTTTTTTTTATATAGTGTGTTTTTGCAGGGATGACGCCCACATGCAAGCTGCAGGAATCCTAATCCAGGACCTAACAGGCACGAAACGCGTCTAACTGCCCTTATTTTCCTTTTTTTTAGTTGCTTTTTGCAGGTGGAGGACCTGACAACATGAGGGATGGGTATCTGGGAAACCAGGCCTGATTTGGCTCAACATTCCAACACCGGCTCGTAGGTAGAAGCTGGGTAGCATGAAGCAAAAACTGGGAAGGCTTGATCACCCTTTTCCAGCCAATCATAACATGACCACCGAAAAGAAGGCGCCCAGCCAGAAGAAGGCACCTTCCGCATCCAGAAGGTGCCCATCTAGAAGAAGGCACCTCTCGCATCCATAAGGCGCCCATCCAGAAGAAGGCTCCTTCCACATTTAGAAGGTGCCCAACTAGAAGAAGGTGCCTTCTACATCCAGAAGGCGTCCAGCCAGAAGAAGGCACCTCCCACATCCAGAAGGAACCCAACCAGAAGAAGGCACCTCCCACATCTAGAAGGTGCCCAACCAGAAGAAGGTGCCTTCCACATCCAGAAGATGTCCAGCCAGAAGAAGGTGCCTCCCGCATCCAGAAGGCACCTAGCCAAAAGAAGGCACCTCCCGCATCTAGAAGGTGCCCATCTAGAAGAATGCTCCTTCCGCATCCAGAAGAAGGCTCCTTTCGCATCCAGAAGGCACCCAGCTAGAATAAGGTGCCTTCCACATCTAGAAGGTGCCTTCCATCCTTATAAAGGCATCCAGAACTCAAGAGTTCTATAGGCGTCTTCCATGGCCGAAAGGCACCAATTATAAAAAATAAATAATAATAAAAAAAGCCAAGGTGCCTTCCACATCAGGAAGGTGTATCCAATCAAGGCACCTTCCACATCAGGAAGGTGCAAGCAAGACAAGCACCTTCCACATCAAGAAGGCACATGCAACTAGAGGGCACCTTCCACATCGAGAAGGCGCATGCAGACAGAGGTGCCTTCCACATTAGGAAGGCGAATGCAAGACAGGCACCTTCCACATTGGGAAGGCGCATGCAGATCGAGCACCTTTCATAACAGGAATGCACCATCATCAAGAAGGCGCCTTCCACTGCCAGATGGCACAGCCAATCAGAGGCACCTTCTATCATCGAAAGTCGCATCCACTCAGAGGGCACCGACAACATCAAGAAGGTGCCACAAAGGTGCCCTCCACATGGGGAAGGTACCAAAGAATGCCTCCCACGTACAACACTCACACCTATCAGATGCCTCGAGTGGAACGAAGCATCACACATATGAGCAGCAATAGATGACCATAACCCTCCCCCATGTCACAAATCGGTGAATCAACGACCTCCATGACACCTGAAACACCAAATCAGGTACATGCATGTTAAATCAAATTTTTTATATAATTATTTATAGAAATACACAGTACCAAAAAAGACACCGTCGTCATAAAGATCATATCCCCCCATAGCCGGGATCACGTGCCAATGATATGGTGCCTTCAATAACTGCTAGGGTTAGGTGCCTTCCCCCTATAAGAAGGCACATTCTTGAGGAAGGAAGGACATAAAAAGATAGTAGTAGAAGGCGCCATGGGAGGAAGGTCCAAGAACCACGCGGTAAAGAAGAACAAACTAGGTGATACGAAAGGAATAAGAGGAATGGTAAAAGCATAGTTCGAGGCCAAAGGATGGCTTGAATACTGTACCCTGGTTAGTCAAAGCCAGGACATGGAGGCAGCTAGAGAATTTGCCGCCTCCTTGAGAGGTGATGTAGCCCAAGTATGGGGGGTTGAAATTCTAGTCACCCTTGAGTTCATCTCACAGCCGACTGGATTGCCCCTCACAGGGGATTGTGTATACAAGGGCGGATTTTTAAAACCGTATGCCAAGATACTGCTGCCAAGAGAGAATGTGCAGATAGACAGGAAGGGGTTACTCAAAAATAGTCTTCCCATGAATCTGTGGAAGATGTTCGAGCAGGTTGCTCAATTCTTCACATGCACCGAGAAATATACCCATCTACACGTTAATCATGTGCATTTTCTCAATCACTTGGTGCATGGAAGAATGTTAAACGTGCCATTCTACTTGGTGAACGCTTTGAAGAATGAAGCGGATCGGTATCAGAAGGGGGAACCATCCACCTTAGACCACCATGGACTGATATTAGCATTGGCCTACCATGCAGAAGCACAGAGGCAGAACCGCAATGCAGAGGGAGATGGTAGCCAAGAAAGGCAACACGATGCGATTGCTGAACCAGGGCAAGATGAAGCATCCCCTATAGAAGAAATAATGAACATCAAGAAATTGGCATTGCCCTATTACACAGGGGAAACAGGGTAGTCATCGATGCCTGAAAACAAAGAAGAGATAGGGCAGTCACTAGTGCTCGAAGACAGAGGAAAGAGGGCATTCCCCAGTGCCCGAGTGTGAGGAAGAAGGAGCTCCACTTACTAGTGGCGAGGACGAACCAATCCCCAGGAGGAGACAGTTGCAGTGACTACTCTCGATAGAGGAAGAATAGAGTGACTTGAAGATAGACGTTGCATCCCAAACCCTCTGAGAATTGATGAATTGGAGCCCACAAAATGTAGGAATTTTTAGGAATAATGACCAGGTCGATGCGGCCTTAGAGGAGGCACTCGAATGGCAAAAAAATTGCTGGATGACAAAGCAAATTCTGGAGGACTGCCAGAACCAGCATGAAGGGGAGCTGAAGGAGTGAGATAGAAGAATTGCCCAACTCAAGCAGCTGGTCTGGTAGTTGCAAGAGGAAAATTAGCTACTTTAGGGTAGGGGAACAGAAAGAAGGGATGCATCCACTCAAACTGATTGGGCAAAAGAAGTCCTAATGAATTCTCCCACATCTGTCGAACGAGTATTCTCTTCGGGGGAAATCCGATCGGACGCCCGATAGAGCAGCCCGGAGGTAGGGGAGGATTCCTCTATTTTTAGGGGTGAAAATGAAATAAGTCCTATGATACCCCCTGTCATCATCCTAAGTGACACAGAGCAAGACGAGGGCCTCCAGCAGTAGATAGGACCAGAGGATAAGGAGGAACTCCCTAGGCCTGAAGAAGGAGAAGATCCTGAGGGGTCGACACCGGATAGACAGGACAATGAAGGATCACCCCCAGAGATAGCAGCACAATCGATCCTTCAGAGCAAGGAGACATCCCCCAGGGAGAAATAGGAGACCCCTATTCAACCCACGACATTTTCCACAGAGGCCAAGGGAAAGAGGCCTAAGATGGCTCGACAGAAGGTGAAGGTGACCTTCATCGAGCCAGAAGAGGACGAATGGGACATGCAGCCGTTCGTCGAATGAAAAAAATATTTTGAGCAGTTGCTCAAGGAAATGAAAGCAGCCAAAGAGGCCAGGTAGGCATCCTCGAGGGTGAAAGGAGACTCTAGCATCTGCGTTAATCCAGTAGAAGACAACCAATTTTGGGACATTTATGGTTCATCCTGGGGCGGCCCTCCATGAAGAGGAGATATTTGGAACGGTGGGGGGTATATGGCCCCCAATTGGAGGCTGCTACCATTGCAAAGGAGAATGCAGGGCTTACTCCTAAAGCGGCTAGATTATACAAGGCCCAAGTAGTACCTTCCAGGGGGGATAATTCAGATATCCCTCTGGCAATGGTCAGACCTCCAGACACCGACCTATGGCAAGCTTTTGAAGCTACATTTTAGTTAGTAGAGACCATGCTAGTTAGACCACCACCAGTAGTGGCCAGAACAAGAAGGGGACAATTGACAGCCGCACCCTCAGTTTTGCATAGGAAAAGGTGAACCACACCTTCAAGTGCTAGCTCATAGAAGAGACAGACTCAAGCTACAGGGGCAGCCGAACCCTCCAAGAAATGGCAACAATGAAGGGTCACAGGGCTACCTGCAGTTTGGATGCCACGAGGACATGGCATATGTTAGGTGTGGGGGGATGATGAGCACCAAAAATGCTCATATTTTGTACATATTTCCTTGATCAATATGCGGCTGTATAATAAGGATTGCATACTTTTATAAATGATTATATAGATATTTGATGTAATTATGCATGTTATCTAATTTGTGTGTTTGTAGTGTGTTTTGTGGAATTGCAGTTGGTTTAGTTATATTTGGATTAGTCAAGGTCTTTTTAATGGACCTGGCACTTTGTTTCTTTGGGGTTTAATGCAGAGAAAGTAGGCACCTTCCTCTTCCAGGAAGGTGCTAAGAGAACGTAAGTGCCTTCCTCTTCTAGGAAGGCACAAAAAGTAAGATAGCGCCTTCCTCTTCCAAGAAGGCTCCAAGAGAACGTAGGTGCCTTCCTCTTCCAGGAAGGCGCCAAAGGTAAGATAGAACCTTCCTCCTATAGGAAGGCACCAAGGAAAGAAAGAGTGCCTTCCTCCTGTAGGAAGGCGCCAAAGGGAAGGAAGCACCTTCCTCTCATATGGAAGGCATCGATAGGAAGGCGCCACGACAGGCAGAGCACCTTCCTCCCATCCAGAAGGCACCGACAGGAAGGTGCCATGACATGCAGAGCACCTTCCTCCCATACGAAAGGTGCCACTAAGAGGACGCGCCTTCCTCACAGAAGGCGAGTGCCTTCCTCCCATAGGAAGGCACCAATAGAAGGTAAGCACCTTCCTCTTCTAGGAAGGCACCATGACAGCCAGATACCTTCCATATAGGGAAGGCACCCGATATCCTTAGGCACCTTTCGCATAAGGAAGGCACCACTAATTCTTTTCCTGTTGACTAGATTTGCACGACGTGGACAGCAGCGGCTGGTGCAGTTCCAACTCTACGTCATGTAGAGCTAAATTGGAGATTGCACCAACATATGGAAATGTCTTACTAGTGCCAAGAAAAGCATGAACTGATCAATGAACACACCGCCATTAGAACAGAATGCCAGACATAGATTGTATTCGCCAGACTGTCTTAATTTAGTCTGGGATGAATCGACTGTTATAACCACTTTTGTAACAGAAGTTCTATAGGTTTGTTATATAAACACACATAGATCGTTCTGAGAGATATATAGAAATTAATAAAGATTCATATATAAGTACATAGATAGATTGTAATACTTTGATAGATATATTACAGTTCCAAGAGTTCTAAGCACGTGTTCAGTTGGGAGGAAGCTGCTAGAGCCTGGGCCCACTCCAAGCCAGTATTTCTTCCCCATTTCTCTTCTATTTAATTACTTAGAATAGTTTGTTGCTTTCATTATTTACTATATCAATGTTTCCATTATTTGCAGTAGACTCATTTTTAGGAATGTGTGGATGATTTATTTTTGTAGATTTAATTTTGTTCTTCTTACGTAATTTATTGAGGAGTGCGTGAATGATTGACAACCATTTCAAGAACACCCCCCAATCGTAGGATTAGCAAATTTACCTCCAGTGGTATTGTAAGCAATATTATTCAGACCCTTCGCAAGTTTATGAAGCTCCTTGGGTTGATAATTAAATGCACGGGCATGTGACAAAAATAGGAAAACATTCACCTTGTTTGGCCCGCAACACTGACCGTCAGTTTGTATGGTGATTTTGTTGATGATTATTTTTTAATGCTTTTATAATATGAGCAATCTATTTTCTTGGATATTAGTTTCTTAGAGGTGTTCTGTTTAGCCTCTGGTTCTTCTATTCAATGGAAAAAACCTCTTGTTTTTGTAAATCTTAATACTAGCTACCATGCTAGATGTGTTATTTCCAATGGACTTGGATTCAAGGTGAGGTGTTTAAATTTATTGGAATTCCTTTTTTATTTCATGGTTCCTCTACTCAATTATGGTAGTATATTATTGAGAAAGTCGACAAGAAGCTTTCCTACTATACTAGTAAGAAACTTTCTCTGGCAGGAAAATTTTAGATTTGTTCTAATGTTTTAGCCACTACCCATGTCTATTATTCGTCTTGTTAGGTTCCATCCAAATCTTGTTATAAAAAGTTGGATAAGCTTCTAAATTATTTCTTGTGGGCTAAAGACTCTGTAAAAAAATGTTTTCATTGCGTAGCCTAGGAAATTTTTTGTTTACCCAAGGACTGTGGAGGCATGGGTTTGTTTAATTGTCATCGACAAGGTTTTACCATTTGTGCTAAATGGATCACCTGATATTTAATTGGGGATGAATCTTGGAAATTTTTGGTCACGTATTGCATTTATTCTGGTTTTCTTTAGAGGAAGAAAATTTGGAAAGGGGTGGGATTGCAATCCATTCTTACTACCCATGTCCCTATTAAAGTTAAAGGTTCTTTTTTCATTCATATTATTTGGAAAGCTTGGGAATCCTTCAAACCCTGGCTCAATTGGAAAGGGAGTTTCCACAAAGTAGGTGCCTATTTACCTTCCATGAATATTTGGTGGTCTCTTGTTATCACTTGACAGGGATCTCCCCTGGATATGGTGCAGTGGGTCAGAGTGTTGAGGTTCTATATGCGTGGTATTGCTTCTATTTTTTATTTCTTCTCTCGACATACCAGGATTTGGATACCCTAGTAAATTTTTCATCAAATTCACAATTTAAATCTTGGTGATAGAGATACTTATGAGGTGGTTATTGATAGTATTCCATTTTCTATTTGGTGCAAACTACATAAGAATTTTTGAAAATCCTAGTGGTCAAATTGGTTTTGGCCTGTGGAGCTTCATATTTTGCAATATAAAGCTCATTTAGGTTACAAATGGCTCACCCCGCAATTTCCAATGGTTGATAATATCACTATGAGATGGGACTTAGTCTCTCTTCCCTCCCAATGCAATAACAGGTTTTAGATTGCTTGAGCTACTTATATTGAACCTAAACAATGTTTTTTTTCTTGGAGTCTCTTGCACCAAGGGCTACCTATTGGAAATAGGCTCAAGCATCTGGGTGTTCATAATACCATTTGCTCGATTTGTGGATAGGCAGAAGATTTACTGCATGTTTTTTGGTTTTGTGATCAAGCTTAGTCAGACTGGGAGTGGCTTATTAAAAATTTTAGACCTTTTATGCAAGAGGATTTTACCTAGGTGCATGCTATTTTAGGTGACCCTATTGCTTTTTCCTTCAACTTGGGTATTGTTTGGAATATTTTTAGAATGGTACCCTATTTTATCTTTGGAAGTCCTAGAATAGAGATATTTTTTCTCAGCAATATTTTGGGCATGTATTATTTATTTTTGAAAAATATGCTATATTCTTTAATTGTTGGTTACAGATTCAAGTATAGATTGAAAAAGTAAATGTGGACCTATAGTACTTACATACCCTCAAGGATCATTAGGGGAATGTGCCCTGTGCTATGAGTCATGTGCCTCTTACTTCCCCTTATGGGTCTTAGTTGTTGACTCATCGATGGATCCATCACCGACCATAGCTCTTTGCTACCATAAACTGGTCCCAGCTCCACCCCGTAGCACAAATGTGGAGAAATTATAGAAAAATTATAGATTTCGATGAATTTTTGGGTAATATTCCAACCATTTTATTTCTACTCATTTCATTCAAAGAAGATGCACTTATATATCCTATATTTTTATGCCAAATTTCTTTGGTCTCTAATGTTCTTATTGTTAGAGCAACATTTAATAATGTATCTAGGGTAAATAGATCATTTATATATGAACTTGAGGCTATGAGTTTTCCTTGATTGGTAATTAAAAAAATTCTTTTTATTGTCAATAATTCTATACTTAACAACTAAATTTTGATTCATTATTTAAGATATTGAGAGTAGGTTAGTAGTTGATCCAGGCACATACAATATATTATTGATTATACTTTTTGTATTAGATAAATTGATTAAAATATCTCCTATTGATTTAACCTTATATGTCTTATTATCATCTATGGCAACATGTTTCTCACATTTTTCTTTAAAAGTATAAAACCATTGTTTATTTCTAGTCATATGTTTGCTTGCCCTTGGGTCAATATATGAATGATTTTAATTTTGTGATACATTCTTTTTACTTTTATTCAATTTTTTATTTTCTCAAAAAATATTGTTCTTAAAACTTCAATCAATTCCTTTGATGTAGTAAACCTTATTTTTGCAACATTTAATTGAACACAATCATTCACACTAATTTTAACTTTTCTTTTTATAGCTCCCAATTTTTTAATTTATAATCACAAATTGCAGTTTCCACTTATATCTCCGTAATTCAACTAATCATTTAATAATGCACTTTTTATCTTTCTAATTTACAATTTCCCAAATTCACCTTTAAAATTTAAATTCATCAATATGCCATTTATTTCAATCTTCAAATTCAATCTCAAATATCTTGTCCTTATATCTCCCATGCATTAATATGAATTCCTTTTATCTCTTGTCTTCACTTTTTAATTAATCTTAAAATAACTTTTTGGCTTCCAAAAATATAAATATTAAAGTAAAACCTCTCCAATATTTGATTTGCACCAATTAAAATCTGCTTCATGTTTTTTTTGTCAACATATCTATTCACATGTCAATTTATTTTTACTGTATGGTAATTCCTAATGCAAACATTATAGGCATTCAAATATTAATTTTTGTTTTTCATGGGCATTACAAATATCAGGAATTCACAGTTTGTGTTTTTGGCTCTAGACTCATCACGTTCTCATGAAGACTTTAGCACTCATATCTTCATAGTCTTTAGTGTTGGACATTTTCAGCAGTTGTCATTGATGTCAAGGTGTCAAGTGATAGCTCAGCTTAAGTGCAAGTGGAAGTTTAATGAAATTCATGATGGGTTTAAATATCTATATTTTACACCCAAGAGAATGGGTCAACCCAAGGAAGCAATTTATCCAAGGCATCAAAAGGATATAATATTATAATAATTGTTATTATAATATTAAAGTGATATGGTGAAAACCCCAAATAAAATATTTATAATTTTCATTATAATATTTTATAAATCAAAGTGGGTTTTATAAAGTTTAATTATATTTCATAAACCCAAAGGTTGGGTTTGGAAGAAAAGGCATTTGAAGCGCCTTTAAAACCTTCACCGACATCATGGAAGGAAATCGGGGAAGCGTCGACGTCTCCCAAGGTATGGAGGAAGCAATATAAATACATTACCCAAAGTCTAAAACATTATCCTTGCTCAAAATTTTAATTGGCATGCAAAAAAGAATAAGAGCTCGTGAGAATTGCGAATTTCATGGACAAAAAAGTGTTTTAGGAAGGAAGCATTAATTTTTCAAGGCACATAGGATAGCGTGGCCTAGTGGTGAGTTGGGAAGCGCAAAAATATTTGTTCGTGTGAGGGCCTGTATTCGAAATGTGATAGGTGCATTGGAGGTCATGTTGGTTAAGGCACCCAAGATGCACATCGTTTTGCCAAGGGAAGAAGGAGTTGAGAGTTGAAGCACGTGGTGGTGCTTCGTTAATTTCAAATGAGCACGTGGCTCATGCGATAACTTTGGCCATGGCTAAGGCGCACGTTGTGGGAAAGGTTGAGGGTTCGATTCCCTCCGAAGACAAGGTAAATATTTTTGGTTAAATTTTTAATTATCTGCCTAAGTTGGAGGTATAAGGGTGTTTAATTTTATTGTTATTAGCCTATGTTGGAGTTATAAGGTTTATGAGTGGAATTAATTGTTAGAGGGGTTAATTATTAAATAAGTGATGTTATTTGAGATTTGTTATTAGGAGTTATAAGGAGGTCTTTGTAAAGTCTTAATTAATATAGTGATATATTGGAGGATTAAGACTATTGAGCATTGATTTCATTTTAATAAGGGTTTTTCTATTAAAGAATATTATGGTGAATATTATTTTTAAGTTGGAGTGATAAGGTGTATTTTAGTCATCATTTTGTATTGTGTTTTATTGAGGAAATATTATCTTCTAACCCTTATTGAGATTGGCAAAGAAGTAATTGTGAGTGTGGCAGATTTGTGAGATCAACTCCTTGTCAAGCAAAAAGGTATGGGCAAATTCTTCTTTGGTTGAGTTGATTGATTGGCTTACTAGAAAATAAAGTTTGGAGTGAAAAGGATTTGATTAGGGTTTCCTTTTTAAAAGTGTTTGAGTTAATGCTTCAAGGTTTTCTAGAATTAAGAGTTGTGATTAAAACCTTGTTTTATAAGCATTGTTGTTGAAGTGAGTTGTTGTGCAAAGAACTTGAGCTAGGGTTTTGAAAAGAACATGAGTATCATTGTTATGTGAGATTTGTTGTTGAGCATTGTTGGAAATATTTTGAGTTGGTGTTTACATACTTGGACTAGGGTTTGTGAGCAAGGGTTGGTTCTTGAGTAATTGGTTGAGTAGAGTTGATTGAGCCTAGTCAAGTGGTTGTATGAAGTGATTGTTCAAGTTCCATAAAACAAACTATCCTATATTCTGTTTTGAGTTGAGAAAGTGATTGAGCTTTGAGTATAGAACATATTGAGTCTCTAACAATTCTCTTTATGCTTCTATGAGATTGGACAAGTTTTGTGTGGACTTGTTAAGCATATTTGAGGTAAGTCTTTGAGAAGACTTGTGGACTGATTTTGTGTGAGCTTTTGTGGAAGCTTACAATACAGATTTGGACAGGTTATGAGTGGACCTATTGAGCAGATTTGGACAGGTTCTGAGTGGACCTGTTGAGCAGATTTGAGTAGATTTGAGAAGGCTCTGAGTGGACCTATTGAGCATATTTGAGCAGGTTTTGAGTGGACCTATTGAGCAGAGTTGAGCAAGTTCTGAGTGGACTTGTTGAGCAGATTTGTGCTAGATCGACTGGACTGTGTTTAGTGCAGATTTGAGATAGAGCTTTGGAGGTGACAGAGTAGAGAGGACAATAGTCTCCAGTGGATAGAGATCCATCAACCAGGGTAGTGAGGACAGGTCTTCTGAGTGGGGACAAGAGTCTTCAGTGGAGAGAGATCCACAAGCCAGTGTAGTGGAGGCAGTAGTCTTCTAGAGGATCACCAGCCAGAGTAGAGGAGGAGTTCTCCTGTGGATAGAGATCCACAAACCAGATTTAGGGGATCAACATCTCCTTTGGACATAGGTCCATAAACATTGTAATTGGGAAGGATTCCCAAGAGATTATTTGAGAAATATTTAGAAGAAATATTTTCTCCGTGGAGGTAGCCCATATTTGGGTGAACCACGTAAAAATGATGTCTCTCATGTGTGTGATGCTTTGTGTGATGTTTACTATTTTATTAATGTTGATGCTACTATTTGGATTAAAAAGCAAAAAGTTTTATTATATATTGTTCACCCCCCTCTTAGTATAAGCACATGTTCTTCAATTGGTATCAGAGCGGGTCTCTCCATGAAAAGACTAATATCTTGGAAGAGGATCCATCGGTAGCACACATGACTTCAGAAAGTGAAGAAGAGACTATGTTTGACATAAAAGAAGAATTATTTGCTGCTCTCAAAAAATTGGAAAGACTTAGAGAAAAGAATTCAAGCTTGAAGGAACAAGTTCAAGAAGATGAAGAAGCAAGGATGGAACTTATACAAAATCTCACAGAACTCAAGATTAGGGTGGAAGAAGGAAAGAAGATTGAACAAGATATGACAGATCTATTGAGAGCCAGGGAAACAAAATGTGAAAAATTGGAAGCAAAAATTGTTCTCCTAAGGAATAAAGTTGAAAGGACCAAGGTACTACAAGATACAAAATATGAGAAACAGAAAGAGGAATCAAGTCTTTAGAAAGCAGAAACTTCAAACAAGGATAAGCAAGCAAAGGATATCAGAAAGGAAGAAAGCAAAGGAGAACCCTGGATAAGATTTAATCACAAGAGGAAGATGACTTCTCCACAAATTCCAAGACATCCAAACAGGTTACATAATTTCTTCCATGGTCATTGCTTTTCTTGCAATAAATATGGTCATAGAGCTGCACACTGTATTCATTATGCAAGATACAATAGAAATTTCAATTCCTTTGCACCTCTCATGGATGATGATGTTATATGTTACAAATGCAATAATTTTGGGCACAAGGCTAGATGGTGTAAAATGATACTTCCTGAGTCTAGAAAAACAATTTCAACAACTAGGAAATATGAAAGGAAGAATGTTAGGGCTAGATCAATGTTAGTACAAACAACCCTTCATGCTCAAGATAAAGAAGAACAATGGTATCTTGATAGTGGTTGCTCTAGTCACATGATAGGAGACAAAGACAAATTCATTGTACTAAAAGAAACAAATAGAGGATCAATAAGTTTTGGTGATAATGGATCAACAAGGATTGTTGGAAGAGGAACTCTAAGTCTAGACAATGGAAAAACAAAAACAAAGAATGTTTTGTATGTCAAAGGGTTAAAACACAATCTGCTAAGTATAAGTCAACTTTGTGATCAAGGATACATGGTCACCTTCCATCCAGATAGATGTGAGATAAGGAAAATAGAAACTGGAAAAATCATTGCGAATGCAAGAAGGACCCCAAACAACTTATACATGCTCAATGAGATCAAAGGGGAAAAGTGCTTTCTATCACAAGAATATGAGAGTTGGTTGTGGCATAGAAGATTGGGTCACTTGAATTTTGACAACATAGTCAACATAAGCAATAAACAGGTAGTTAGAGATTTACCCAAAATAAGAAGACCTCAAAACACAATTTGTGCACCCTGTCAACATGGAAAGCAAACTAGGACAACCTTTAAGCCAAAAGGCTATATGTCATCTGAGCCATTGAGCCTAATACATACTGATTTGTGTGGTCCTACTAGAACACAAAGTATTCAGGGTGAGAGTTACTTTATGCTATTTGTAGATGATTATTCCAGGATGGTTTGGGTAACCTTCCTAAAAGAGAAGTCAGAGGCCTTTGAAAAATTCAAAGCATTCAAGGAATTGGTTGAAAATGAAACAGGAAAAAGGATTAAGTGTCTACGATCTGACAGAGGAGGAGAATTTACTTCAAATGAATTTGTAGAATTTTGTGAACAACATGGAATCAAGAGAGAGTACTCAGCAACAAGAACTCCTCAACAAAATGGGGTAGTTGAAAGGAAGAATAGGACTATTGAAAACATGGCTAGAGCTATGTTAAATGAATCTAAGTTATCAGATGGTTTTTGGAAAGAAGCGGTAAACACAGATGTATACATAATCACTAGGGCTCAATTGAGGGTAAATCATCACAAGACTCCATATGAGCTTTGGAAAGGAAGACCTACCACTGTAAAACACTTCAGAATTTTTGGAAGCAAATGTTACATAAGACGGGAAGATCAAAACTTGGGCAAGTTTGATCCAAGATGTGATGAGGGAATTTTTCTTGGTTATTCCACAAAGAGTAAAGCCTACAGATGCTTCAACAAAAGAACACACACTATGGTGGAAAGTATAAATGTAACAGTTGATGAGAAGATAGATTCCAGAGAACCAGTTCAACAAACTGTGTATCAAGAGGATGGATGTTGTCAAGAAGAATTTTGTGAGGAATCAGATAAATATGAAGAAGAAACACAAAGACTTCTTCCTAAAACTCCTTCCAGGTATGTACAGAAACATCATCCAAAAGAATAGATCATTGGGGATCCAGATGAAAGATAGACAAGGAGAAGAATAATAAAACCATCTCAACAAGCAAATTTTTCTTTGCTATCTAAGATTGAGCCAAAAGACTTCACTCAGGCAAGTGAGGATGAATTTTGGGTTAAAGCAATGAATGAGGAATTGGATCAGATAGAGAAGAGCAAAACATGGGAACTTGTTCCATGACCAAAGGACAAAAATGTGATTGGCACAAAATGGGTATTCAGAAATAAATTGAATGAATATGGACAAGTGGTCAGAAATAAAGCAAGGTTAGTATGCAAAGGTTATGCACAAGTAGAAGGAATTGAATTTGATGAAAATTTTGCTCCAGTTGCATGACTTGAAGCTATAAGGATGTTTTTAGCCTTCTCAAGTTTCAAGAACTTCAAGGTATATCAGATGGATGTCAAGTCAACATTTCTAAATGGGGTTCTAGAAGAAGAGGTTTATATTGAACAGCCAGAGGGATTCATACTAGCAGATAAACCAGATCAGGTATGCAGATTGAAAAAGGTATTGTATGGTTTAAAGTAGGCTCCTAGAGCATGGTACTCAAGATTGGATAAGTATCTTCAGGAACATGGATTCAAAAAAGGAATAGCAGATAGTAATTTATATATCAAAAATGAAGGGAATGATCTTCTAATAGTAGTTGTTTATGTTGATGACATAATTTTTGGAGGAAACAATGATAAGATGTGCAAATATTTTGCTAAGAATATGCAAAAAGAATTTGAGATGTCTATGCTTGGTGAATTGTCCTTCTTTCTTGGACTTCAGATTTCACAAATAGAAAGGGGAGTGTTTCTCTCTCAAGCCAAGTATATAAAGGAAATGTTAAAGAAATTCAGGTTAGAATATTGTAAACCAGTAAGTACTCCCATGGTCATAGGATGCAAGTTGAGTAAGGATGATGAATCTCCAGAGGTAGATCAGAGATTATACAGATCTATGATTGGCAACTTATTATATGTTACAACTACAAGACCAGACATAGTACAATCAGTGGGATTAGTGGCAAGGTTTCAAGAAGCACCTAAGGAAACACATGTGGCAATAGTAAAAAGAATTTTTAGGTATCTAAAAGGGACTATGGATTTTGGGCTTTGGTATCCCAAAAGTGATAGTTTCACACTAACAACTTATACAGATGCAGATTGGGCCGACAACATTGATGACAGAAAAAGCACAAGTGGAGGAGCATTCTTTCTTGGAGAATGTCTAGTCTCTTGGTTAAGTAAGAAGTAGGTTTCAATATCTTTATCTACAACAGAGGTAGAATACATTGCAATAGTAGCTAGTTGTACACAGGTGTTATGGATGAAGAGAACTCTAGAAGACTTCAAGATAAAGCATGATCAGCCCATTCCTATACTATGTGATAATACAAGTGCCATAAGTATCTCAAAAAATCTAGTAATGCACTCCAGGACAAAGCACATTCCGATTAAGTATCATTTTTTGAGAGAACAAGTGACAGATAAACAGGTCAGATTGGAATATGTCACTACAAAGGAACAAATAGCAGATATTTTCACTAAGCCACTTTCAAAGGAAACTTTTGAGTATCTTCGAGGAAAATTGGGAGTGAGACTCCCACCCTAGAATTAACCACCTCAAAAGAAGGTGGGGGAGGGGCTAAGCTAAGAGGCTCATTCTTAGCCCCGAGCCCCAAAGGTGACCCTTTGCCATTGATGTCAAAGGGGGAGAGATTTGTGTAATGGGGAGAGATTTGATATTTGAGAGAGCATTGAGCCAGGGGAGAAGTGTCCTAGGGGGAGCAACACAAAAGAAGAAGTCAAGCTTTCAGTAAAAAGAATTTGGGTTACCATCAATGACAAAGGGGGAGATTGTTGGACATTTTGAGTAGTTGTCATTGATGTCCAAAATTAGTTGTCATTGATGTCAAGGTTCCAGGTGATAGCTCAGCTTAAGTGCAAGTGGAAGTTTAATGAAATTCATGATGGGTTTAAATATCTATATTTTACACCCAAGAGAATGGGTCAACCCAAGGAAGAAATTTATCCAAGGCATCAAAAGGATATAATATTATAATAATTGTTATTATAATATTAAAGTGATATGGTGAAAACCCCAAATAAAATATTTATAATTTTCATTATAATATTTTATAAATCAAAGTGGGTTTTATAAAGTTTAATTATATTTCATAAACCCAAAGGTTGGGTTTGGAAGAAAAGGCATTCGAAGAGCCTTTAAAACCTTCGCCGACATCGTGGAAGGAAATCGGGGAAGCGCCGACGTCTCCCAAGGTATGGAGGAAGCAATATAAATACATTGCCCAAAGTCTAAAACATTATCCTTGCTCGAATTTTAATTGGCATGCGAAAAAGAATAAGAGCTCGTGAGAATTGTGAATTTCATGGACAACAAAGTGTTTTAGGAAGGAAGCATTAATTTTTGAAGGCACATAGGATAGCGTGGCCTAGTGGTGAGTTGGGAAGCACAAAAATATTTGTTCATGAGAGGGCCTACGTTTGAAACATGGCAGGTGCATTGGAGGTCGTGTTGGTTAAGGCACCCAAGGCGCACATCATTTTGCCAAGGGAAGAAGGAGTTGAGAGTTGAAGCACGTGGTGGTGCTTCGTTAATTGCAAATGAGCGCGTGGCTCGTGCGATGACTTTGGTCATGGCTAAGGCACACATTGTGGGCAAGGTTGAGGGTTTGATTCCCTCCGAAGGTGAGGTAAATATTTTTGGTTAAATTTTTAATTATCTGCCTAAGTTGGAGGTATAAGGGTGTTTAATTTTTATTGTTATTAGCATATGTTGGAGGTATAAGGTTTATGAGTGGAATTAATTGTTAGAGGGGTTAATTATTAAATAAGTGATGTTATTTAAGATTTGTTATTAAATAATTTTTATGGACTAGATCAGAGGAGAAAAAAGGACACACCTTGTAGGATGGACCAAAGTGTGCAGACCCAATGAAAATGGGGGCTTAGGTCTGAGGAAAATTGCTCATATAAATTTAGCTTTACTAGCTAAGCAGGCATGGTGCCTCATTTCTGGTGAAGAAAATGAATGGAAAGTTATCATCAAACAAATTTATCTTCAAAATATGGAATTTCTAAGTTACTCAGTTCCAATCAGAGGTTCTTATTTTTTGAAAGCAATTCTCAATTGTAAGGAAATCATCAAAAAAGGTTTACGATGGGTTTTAGGCAATGGTGAGAGGATAAATTACTGGAATGACAAGTGGGATAAGGACGAACCACTGACGCAATATCATAACTTAGCTTGAATAAAATATATCATAGAAGAACTCATTGGCAAAAAAGTCTTTGATTATATGGTTGAGGACAGAGGTAGAATGAAGTGGAAACAAATAAGGATTCATGGATTTAAAGCGGAGTCAAATGATCTTTGTAACATTCTAGGGTAACAATTTATCCCCATGAGATCTAAGGAAGATCAAGTGACCTGGGCTCATACGAAAAAATGGCAGTTCACTATTAAATCAACTTATAAGCTTTTGCTTGATGACGAGGATTTTGTCCTCCAAAAGGACTTAGTTTGGATAAAAATTTTAATTCCAAAAATTGCAATCTTTTCATGGCTAGTTATCCAAGGAATAATTCTAACCATTGATAATATGATGCATAAATGTATTTGTATCACTAATAATTGTTATCTATGCAGGGCTAATTGGGAGACCATTTATCAAATTTTCCTTGAGTGCCCTTTTTCCTTGACTGTCCTAAGTGGGGTGTTTTAGGCCTTCAATATTTTGTGGGTTAAACCAACCACCGTACTTGATTTGTTCATCCAGTGGCCTTGCCCATTTTCAAGCCAAAGACTTAGACACATGTGGAAAATTTGTCTCAATAACTATATTTGGCAGGTGTGGTTAGAAAGGAACCATAGAGTCTTTAATGACTCTATCCATGATCATCAGACTATCATTGCCAGGATCCTATCCTTTGCCAATGAGAATGTGAACCTTATCCCTTTTGATATTTGTAAACCTCATTGATAGTTGTAAACCTCATCTACAGGAGACCATGATTGCTCAATATTTAAGCTTAACCTTGTTAGATGAATCTGTGCCTAGGGTAGTCAACCCCAGAGCCAATGTTAAGTGGTCTCCACCTCCTACAGGTTAGTTTAAGCTTAATTTTTATGGAGCATCTAAGGAAAATCCTAGTAGAGCAGGCACTGATTACATTGTGCGAGATCATAATGGGAATATGATGCTTGAATTTTTTGAATATTTGGGAATAAGGACGAACAACAAAGCTGAAGCTAGAGCTATGTGGACAGGCCTTGAAATGACTCAAGACTTAGAAGGCAATTTGATCATAGAAGAAGACTCTATGCATGTTATAAATCTCCTCAATAATTGGAAAACACCTCCTTGGAGGATTAAAATAATTGTTGAAGATGCTAGGATCCTTTTCCAGGGAAAATAGGACAAAAAATCCCAACATGTCTTTCGGGAAGCTAACAAAATTGCTGATAAGCTGGCCAATTTGGGTGTTGATGGTGATGGACTTTTCAAATGGGAACACGGTGTCCCGAGTGAAGTAGAGGAGCTTATTCAACAAGAATGCCAAGAATGATAGTTGAATTTACCAACAGGGAAGGCACTATAAGTTCAAAGGCTAGGAGTATTCTCGTCTCTTTTTTGAATTGGACTCACAATAAAAATTATTTGAGCTATCAGTTTTCGTGGATGCTGCTTGGAAATACCACAAAGACTAATGGGAACAGTCACATGTCATATAACATGGCTCCTAGTCATCTTAGTAATTTGAGGTTGGTTTATAATCATAGGGAAGGAAAGAAACAACAATATAAGACTTCGAACCAAAGCCATGTGGACCACCAGATAGCCATCGCCATAAATCTAGCCAGCAGGTTCACTTCTCCAAGGCTGATTGGCCAAGATAGTATGTGGTACAAAAGCATGTCATATATGGAAGAAAGAAATTACCAAAGAATTACTAAGAGTAACTGTCAATATAGAGCTTGTGGGAGTTTTTTTCAGTACTCTGCTATGTGTGTCTGTAGTTTTTTTTTTCTCCATTGTCTCAAGGAAGGGATTTGTCTCTGTTTATTTTTGTAATTATTATGCATGTGTGTTTTCTCAGGGTATACCCAAAATTTTGTATGGGAAGTTTCTTTTTTATAACATGCCATGTGCCTTATCGGATGTAATGGCTTTGGCGGCATGTAGATTTTACATATATAGTATCCTTAGTAAGGATATGTTTATCAACAGCTCTGGGTTGATTTTTGTAAAAGGTTTTGGGTCAACCTGTAAAACCCGGTATTAATGCTATAGTATCTTATCTATATAAAAAAATATTTGTTATGAGGAGTTATAAGGAGGTCTTTGTAAATTCTTAATTAATATAGTGATATATTGGAGGATTAATACTATTAAGCATTGATTTCATTTTAATAAGGATTTTTTCTATTAAACAAGATTATGGTAAATGTTTATTTTTAATTTGGAGTGATAAGGTGTAATTTTGATATCATTTTGTATTATGTTTTATTGAGGAAATTATTATCTTCCAACCCTTATTGAGATTGGCAAAGAAGTAATTGTGAGTGTGGCAGATTTGTGAGATCAACTCCTTGTCAAGCAAAAAGGTATGGGTAAATTCTTCTTTGGTTGAGTTGATTGATTGGCTTACGAGAAGATAAAGTTTGGAGTGAAAATTATTTTATTAGGGTTTCCTTTTTGAAAGTGTTTGAGTTAATGCTTCAAGGTTTGTTGGAATTAAGAGTTGTGATTAAAACCTTGTTTTATAAGCATTGTTGTTGAAATGAGTTATTGTGCAAAGAACTTGAAATCGGGTTTTGAAAATAATATGAGTATCATTGTTATGTGAGATTTGTTGTTGAGCATTGTTGGAAATATTTTGATTTGGTGTTTACATACTTGGACTAGGATTTGTGAGAAAGGGTTAGTTATTGAGTAATTGGTTGAGTAGAGTTGATTGAGCCTAGTTACATGGTTGTATGAAGTGATTGTTCAAGTTCCATAAAACATACTATCCTATAGTCTATTTTGAGTTGAGAAAGTGATTGAGCTTTGAGTATAGAACATATTGAGTCTCTAACAATTCTCATTATGCTTCTATGATATTGGACAAGTTTTGTGTGGACTTTTTAAGAAGATTTGTGGCAAGTCTTTGAGAAGACTTGTGGACTAATTTTGTGTGAGCTTGTATAGAAGCTTATAATACATATTTGGACAGGTTCTAAGTGGACCTATTGAGCATATTTGGATAGGTACTGAGTGGACCTATTGAGCATATTTGAATAGAGCAGATTTGAGTAGGTTCTAAGTGGACCTGTTTAGCAGATTTGAGTAGGTTCTAAGTGGACTTATTGATCAGAATTGATCAAGTTCTAAGTGGACTTGTTGAGCATATTTGTGCTAGACCAACTGTATAAGATACAAGTACTACAAGATACAGAATATGAGAAACATAAAGAGGAATCAAGTCTTCAGAAAGCAGAAACTTAAAACAAGGATAAGAAAGCAAAGGATATTAGAAAGAAAAAAAGCAAAGGAGAACTTTGGATAAGAGTTAATCACAAGATAAATATGAATTATTCACAAATTCCAATACATCCAAACATACTACATAATTTATTCCATGGTCATTACTTTTCTTGTAATAAATATGGTCATAGAGCTGCACACTATATTCATTATGCAAGATACAATAGAAATTTCAATTCCTTTGCACCTCTCATGGATGATGATGTCACATGTTACAAATGCAATAATTTTGGGACCAAGGCTAGATGGTGTAAAATGATACTTCCTAAGTCTAGAAAAACAATTTCAACAACTAGGAAAGATGAAAGGAATAATGTTAGGGCTAGATCAGTGTTAGTACAAATAGCCTTTCATGCTCAAGATAAATAAGAACAATGGTATCTTGATATTGGTTGCTCTAGTCACATGACAGGAGACAAAGAAAAATTCATTGTACTAAAAGAAACAAATAGAGGATCAATAAGTTTTAGTGATAATGGAGCAACAAGAATTGTTGGAAGAGGAAAAGTCTAGACAATGGAGAAACAAAAACATAGAATGTTTTGTATGTCAAAGGGTTAAAACACAATTTGTTGAGTATAAGTCAACTTTGTGATCAAGGATACATGGTCACCTTCCATCCAGATAGATGTGAGATAAGGAAAACACAAACTAGAAAAATCATTGCGAATGCAAGAAGGACCCCAAAAAACTTATACATGCTTAATGAGATCAAATGGGAAAAGTGCTTTCTATCACAAGAAGATGAGAGTTGGTTGTGGCATAGAATATTGGGTCACTTGAATTTTGACAAAATAGTCAACATAAGCAATAAATAGGTAGTTATAAATTTACCCAAAATAAGAAGACCTCAAAACACAATTTGTGCACACTGTCAACATGGAAGTAAACTAGGACAATCTTGAAGTCAAAAGGTTATATGTCATTTGAGCCATTGAGCCTAATACATACTAATTTGTGTGGTCCTACCAGAACATAAAGTATTCAGGGTGAGAGTTACTTTATGCTATTTGTAGATGATTATTCCAGGATGGTTTGGGTAACCTTCCTAAAAGAGAAGTTAGAGGTCTTTGAAAAATTCAAAGCATTCAAGGAATTGGTTGAAAATGAAATAGGCAAAAGGATTAAGTGTCTATTATCTGATAGAGTAGGAGAATTTACTTCAAATGAATTTGTATAATTTTGTGAACAACATGGAATCAAGAGAGAGTACTTAACAACAAGAACTCCTCAATAAAATGGGGTAGTTGAAAGAAAGAACAAAACTGTTGAAAACATGGCTAGAGCTATGTTAAATGAATCTAAGTTATCATATGGTTTTTGGAAAGAAGCAATAAAAACAACTATATACATAATCACTAGGGCTCAATTGAGAGTAAATCATCACAAGATTCCATATGAGCTTTGGAAAGGAAGACCTGCCACTGTAAAACACTTCACAATTTTTGGAAGCAAATGTTACATAATATGGGAAGATCAAAACTTGGGCAAGTTTGATCCAAGATGTGATGAGGGAATTTTTCTTAGTTATTTCACAAAGATTAAAGCCTACAGATGCTTCAACAAAATAACACACACTATGGTGGAAAGTATAAATGTAATAGTTGATGATAAGATAGATTCCAGAGAACCAGTTCAGTAAACTATGTATTAAGAGGATGGATGTTGTCAAAAATAATTTTGTGAGAAATCAGATAAATATGAAGAAGAAACACAAATACTTGTTCCTAAAACTCCTTCTAGGTATGTATAGAAACTTCATACAAAATAAAAGATAATCAGGGATCCAAATGAAAGACAAACAAGGAGAAGAATAATAAAACCATTTGAATAAGCAATTTTTTCTTTGTTATCTAAGATTGAGCCAAAAGACTTCACTCAAGCAAGTGAGGATGAATTTTGGGTGAAAGCAATGAATGAGGAATTGGATCAGATAGAGAAGAGCAAAACATGAGAACTTATTCCATGACCATAGGACAAAAATGTGATTGGCACAAAATGGGTATTCAAAAATAAATTGAATGAAGATGGAAAAGTGGACAAAAATAAAGCAAGGTTAGTATGCAAAGGTTATGCACAGGTAGAAGGAATTGAATTTGATAAAAATTTTGCTCTAGTTGCATGACTTGAAGCTATAAGGTTGTTTTTAACCTTCCCAAGTTTCAAGAACTTCAAGGTATATCAAATGGATGTCAAGTCAACATTTTTTAATGGGGTTCTAGAAGAAGAGGTTTATATTGAACATCCAGAGGGATTCATACTAGCAGGTAAACCAGATTAGGTATGTAGATTGAAAAAGGCATTGTATGGTTTAAAGCAGGCTCCTAGAGCATGGTTCTCAAGACTGGATAAGTATCTTCAGGAATAGGGATTCAGAAAAGGAATAGCAGATAGTAATTTATATATAAAAAAAGGAAATGATCTTCTAATAGTAGTTATTTATTTTGATGATATACAGAGGAAACAATGATAATATGTGCAAATATTTTGCTAAGAATATGCAAAAATAATTTTATATGTTTATGCTTGGTGAATTTTCCATATTTCTTGGACTTCATATTTCACAAATAGAAACGGGAGTGTTTCTCTCTCAAGCCAAGTATATAAAGTAAATTTTAAATAAATTCAGGTTAGAATATTGTAAACCAGTAAGTACTCCCACGGTCACAGGATGCAAGTTGATTAAGGATGATGAATATCTAGAGGCAGATCAGATATTATACGGATCTATGATTGGAAGCTTATTATATGTTATAACTACAAGACCAGACATAGTACAATCAGTGGGATTAATGGCAAGGTTTCAAGCAACACCTAAGGAAACACATGTGGCAGCAATAAAAATAAATTTTAGGTATCTATAAGGGACTATGGATTTTGGGCTTTGGTATCCCAAAAGTGACAGTTTTACACTAACAACTTACACAGATGTAGATTGGGCCGACAACATTGATGATATAAAAAGTACAAGTGGAAGAGCACTATTTCTTGGAGAATGTCTAGTCTCTTGGTTAAGTAAGAAGCATGTTTCAATATCTTTATCTATAGCAGAGGTAGAATACATTGCAATAGTAGCCAGTTGTACACATGTGTTATGGATGAAGAGAACTCTAGAAGACTTCAAGATAAAGCATGACCATCCCATTCCTATACTATGTGATAATACAAGTGCCATAAGTATCTCAAAAAATATGATAATGCACTCTAGGACAAAGCACATTCTAATTAAGTATCATTTTTTGAGAGAACAAGTGATAGATAAATAGGTTAGATTGGAATATATCACTACAAAGGAACATATAGCAGATATTTTCACTAAGCCATTTTCAAAGGAAAATTTTGAGTATCTTCGAGAAAAATTGGGAGTGAGACTCCCACCCCAAAATTAACCACCTCAAAAGGAGGTGGGGGAGGGGCTAAGCTAAGAGGGTCATTCTTAGACCCGAGCCCCAAAGGTGATCCTTTTCCATTGATGTCAAATGAGGAGAGATTTGTGTAATGGGAGAGATTTGATATTTGAGAGAGCATTGAGCCAGGTGGAGTAGTGTCCCATGGGGAGCAGAACAGAAGAAGAATTCAAGCTTTCAGTAAAAAAATTTGGGTTGCCATCAATGACAAAGGGGGAGATTGTTGGACATTTTGAGCAGTTGTCATTGATGTCAAAAATTAGTTGTCATTGATTTCAAGGTGTCAGGTGATAGCTCAACTTAAGTGCAAGTGTAAGTTTAATGAAATTCATAATGGGTTTAAATATCTATATTTTACACCCAAGAGAATGGGTCAACCCAATGAAGCAATTTATCCAAGGCTTCAAAAGGATATAATATTATAATAATTGTTATTATAATATTAAAGTGATATGGTGAAAATCCCAAATAAAATATTTATAATTTTCATTATAATATTTTATAAATCAAAGCGGGTTTTATAAAGTTTAATTATATTTCATAAACCCAAAGGTTGGGTTTGGAAGAAAAGGCATTCGTAGCATCTTTAAACCTTCATCAATGTCGTGGAAGGAAATTGGGGAAGCGTCGACGTCTCCCAAGGTATGTAGGAAGCAATATAAATACATTTCCCTAAGTCTAAAACATTATCCTTGCTCGAATTTTAATTGGCATGCGAAAAAGAATAAGAGCTCATGAGAATTGTGAATTTCATGGAAAACAAAGTGTTTTAGGAAGGAAGCATTAATTTTTGAAGGCACATAGAACAGGGTGGCCTTGTGGTGAGTTGGGAAGTGGAAAATGTTTGTTCATGTGAGGGCCTACATTTGAAATGTAGCGGGTGCATTGGAGGTCGTGTTGGTTAAGGCGCCCAAGGCACACATCATTTTTTCAAGGGAATGAGTTGAGAGTTGAAGCACGTGGTGGTGCTTCATTAATTGCAAACAAGCACGTGGCTCATGCGATGACTTTGGTCATGACTAAGGCGCACATTGTGGGCAAGGTTGAGGGTTCGATTCCTTCTGAAGGTGAGGTAAATATTTTTGGTTAAATTTTTAATTATCCACCTATGTTGGAGATATAAGGGTGTAAAAGTTTATTGTTATTAGCATATGTTGGATGTATAAGGTTTATGAGTGGAATTAATTGTTAGAGGATTTAATTATTAAATAAGTGATGTTATTTGAGATTTGTTATTAGGAGTTATAAGGAGGTCTTTGTAAATTCTTAATTAATATAGTGATATATTGGAGGATTAAGACTATTGAGCATTGATTTCATTTTAATAAAGGTTTTTTCTATTAAAGAAGATTATCGTGAATGTTTATTTTTTAAGTTGGAGTGATAAGGTGTAATTTTGATATCATTTTGTATTATATTTTTTTGAGAAAATTATTATTTTCTAACCCTTATTGAGATTGGAAAAGAAGTAATTGTGAGTGTGGTAGATTTGTGAGAGCAACTTCTTGTCAAGCAAAAAGGTATGGGCAAATTTTTATTGGTTGAGTTGATTGATTGGCTTACTATAAGATAAAGTTTGGAGTTAAAAGGATTTGATTAGGGTTTATTTTTTGAAAGTGTTTGAGTTAATGCTTCAAGGTTTTATGGAATTAAGAGTTGTTATTAAAACCTTGTTTTATAAGCATTGTTGTTGAAATGATTTATTGTGCAAAGAACTTGAACTAGGGTTTTGAAAAGAACATGAGTATCATTGTTATGTGAGATTTATTATTGAGCATTGTTGGAAATATTTTGAGTTGGTGTTTACCTACTTAGACTAGGGTTTATGAGCAAGGGTTGGTTCTTGAGTAATTGGTTGAGTAGATTTTATTGATCCTAGTCAAGTGGTTGTATGAAGTGATTGTTCAAGTTCTGTTGGCAATTTTGGGTACTTTGGGTACATTGCCTTTGCTCAAGTGTATAAGTTGTCATTGATGTCAAGAAGCTCTTGAAGGAATTTGATTTGATGTCAAATAATTTGTTTTGATGAAGGTTACGACATGACAGTTTCAAAGGTCTTTTGCAAACCCCAAGTTGGCAGGTTTAGAGATTACAGGTGGATGCATTGGTTTAATGCATTTGGGTCCAGGAGGAAGTATTTATTTAAATAATTAAAAACCTTGTTAAGGTTCCATTTAATTATTTTTAAATAAATAAATTATTATTTGCAATGGGTTCTCCTAATCCATGGCGCAAATGTTTTAACATTGTGGGCGCTAGCCAAGACCTCCGCCGACGTGTTAAACTCCTCGTCGACGTCAAAGAGCTTATGGTAAATTGCATATAAATCTCCCTCGATGAAAACAAAGATTGATCCCATCCAAATTTTGAAAGGAGTTGCTCGCTGTAAATTCGACTGTGTCTTCGCTGATTTTCGTGGATCCGTTGTTCGTTTGTCTGCACTCGTCGTTTGTCGAATCCGTCGTAAATTTTATTGTCGTCGTGTCACGACAGAGGAAAGGAAGGGACTGTGGTTTCATTTTATCCCTGGTGCAGAAGGATCAAGGTTAACAGCATGAGGTTTAAACCTCATCGGGTGCCTTTGGCGCACCGGTAGCGGCTAGGCTGTTGGCGCGCTACCCGAACGGGAGGTTCCGCGTTCGAATATCGCGAAAGGGTTTTTCGTCGTGAAGTGGACGCAGCAGGTGGTGTTAGAATTCGTGCACAAATTTCTCCATAGCGATTTTTGATGTTGGCTAAGGTATTTTCGAAATTAATTTTTGCTAAGTGTTTTTGCGGATGGAGGAAGTTTGTTAGAGGGAAAAACAGCTTAGGAGTTATAAGGAGTTTAAAGCTTGTTTGTATTTTGATAAAAGATTCTTTTTGAAGATGTTGTTGAAATTTCTTATTGCATTCTTATGAGAGATAAATTTTATTTGTGATAAGACTATAAGGGAGAAATAAGGTGTATAAGGGTTAAATATTTCTTGTAATGTTGAGAGTGCTTTTGGTTGTTTATGGAAATGAAAGCATGATGTTTTAAGGTCAATTGCTTCTTGTGTGAAGTTGTGAAACCTTAAGTGGGCAGCTTTGAGATTGATATTTGCTTTCATTAAATTGGTAATAATCAAGCTATTCTTTACTTGGTTAAAGTGTTGAGCTTACTCCTTTATTGATGATTTGAAAAGTTGTGTGTGCTATTGTGAGTTGAGTTGGTGGATGCTTTTGTTCAAACAATATTGGAGAGAAAAGGAGTTCTACTTGTTTCCTTTTCTAATGTTGATTGTGAAATGCTTCAAGGTTGTGTTTTGAGCTGAATGGTGTTGATTGAACCTTGTTTGATGAGCATTGTTGTTGAAGCCCTAATTGATGGTGAAAAGAACATGAGTATCATTGTTATGTGATTCTTTGCATAGTTGGCAATTGTTGGAGTTTCATGTTCTTGAAAGAAAGCATTCTATCCTATCCATTTCAGATATTGAGTTGAGTTTTCAGATTTGAGATTGAGTTTGAGTTGAGTTTTTCAGATTTGAGATTGAGTTTGAGTTGAGTTTTAGATTTGAGATTGAGTTTGAGTTGAGTTGATTTGAGTTGAGTTTTGAGATTGGGAGTTGAGTATAGAACATATTGAGTCTCTAACAATTCTCTTTATGCTTCTATGAGTTTGACAAATCACATTGGGTCTCTAACAATTCACCTTGTGATTTCCTACTAAGAAAGTTTTTCTTGGTGAGCTTGCTGAGGTTTTGGACAGGTTCCGATGGGGACTTGTGAGCAGGTTTTGGACAGGTTTCGATGGGGACTTGTGAGTAGGTTTTGGATAGGTTTTTTGGGGGTGGTGTGTAGGTTTCGGTGGGGACTTGTGAGCAGTTTTGGATAGGTTTCGGTGGGGACTTGTGAGCAGATTTGGACAGGTCCTAGCAGAGGACTTGTGAGCTGAGTTTTGATAGTTCTATCAGAGAACTTGAGGATAGAGGAGCACTGGTTCTTTGAGAAGAACCTGAGGATAGATTTGGCAAGTCTTTGAGAAGGCTTGTGTGTAGAGGATTGATTTGTTCAAGTGTTGGACAGATCTGACAGACAGAGGAAGACTTGTACTAGACCGACTGACTATGTTTGGTATAGGTTGTTGAGCTGTTGTGGACGTGATCATAGAAGGCAGAGGTCTCTTAGGCTAAGCATTGAGGATAGGAGGTCTTCGGTGGAAAGGAGTTCCACGTGCTGGCAAGAGGTAGAGGCAGTTGATCTTCTGAGGGATCATTTCTAGAGTAGAGGGGAAGGTATCTCCTTTGAGTAGAGGCTCATAAATTTAGATTGAGGGGAAGGTATCTCCTTTGAGCAGAGGCTCATAAATTTAGATTGAGGGGAAGGTATCTCCTTTGAGCAGAGGCTCATAAATTGGGGGAAGGTATCTCCTTTGAGCAGAGGCTCATAAATTCTGATTGGGGGAAGGTATCTCCTTTGGGCCGAGGCTCATAAACATTGTAATTGGGAAGGATTCCCAAAGAACTTTGAGATAACTTTTAGAGAAAAGTTTTGTGGACGTAGCCCAACCATTCTGGGTGAACCACGTTAAAATTGGTGTCACTTTGTGGATGATATTATGCATTGCTTTGATATTGCTTTGGGTATATTGCTTTACTATTTTGAAGTATAAAGGAAAAAGTAAAAAGAGGTCTTATACTGTTCACCCCCCTCTCAATATAAGCTTGTGTTCTTCAATTGGTATCAGAGCAGGTGCCTTCGAAAAGTTTAACAGCTTGAAGGAAAAGCTAGTAAAGAACACAATGGATCATTCAAGTAGTAATGCAGCACCTATTCTTGATGGGTCAGATTTTGGTCTTTGGAGTGCAAGGATGAAGGTTCATCTAATGGCACTTGGTAATGAGGTATGGGAAGTGATTGAAGATGAGTACACTATTCCTGTACATGGTCCTAATACTAAAGAAGAAAGGCTCCTACATCACAACAATTCAAAAGCAATGAATGCAATCCTAAAAGGCTTACAGAAAGCAGATCTCACCAAAGTGATTCACTGCAAGACAACTAGTGAAATGTGGAAACAGTTGAAGGTGGTTCATACAGGTGATACAAATGTCAGAAAAGCCAAGTTGAGACACTTCAAAGGTATGTTTGAACAACTCAAGATGAATGATGATGAAAATATTAGTGACTACATGCTTCGTATGGATGAGGTTGTTAACTCCATGAAAGACTTAGGTCTTGAGCTTGCTGAAAATGATGTTTGTGATAAGATTTTAAGATCTCTTCCTAATAGATTTAGTGAAAATATTTCTGCTATTGAGGAAGCTAAAGATTTGGATAAGTTGAAAAAGGATGAGCTCCATAGTATACTTGCAGCATTTGAGTTGAGAACTCAAGTGAAGGTTGATGTCAAGAAAGAGGCAGACTTTCAAGGCTACCAAGGAATCCAAGGGTAAACAACTTCAAGATAGTGATGAGTCTTCTAGTGATGAAGAGGCTTATTACAGCAAGAAAGGCAAGTTCTCTAGAAAACACAAAAGTATGAAAAATATAAGATGTTTCAATTGTGGAAAGTTTGGTCATTATGCTACTAACTGTACTGTTCCCAAGAATGAAAGTGATGAAGATAAACAGGATTCTAAGAGCAAGGATTCTGAAAAGCACAAGCATCACAGGAAGATCAAAGATGAGCACAACAATCAAGGAAAGAGGTATTCTCACAAGCACAAGAAGAGTTTCTACCTAGACAAAGCAAGTAAGTGTTCTAGTAGTGATAGTGAAAGTTCTTCAAGTGATAATGAAAATGAGATGTTGTTCATATCAGAAAAAGAGGAAGAACCGAAACATAGATTCATTATCATGAAATGTCTTAGATGTGGAAATTTTGGTCACCTTGAGGATGATTGCACAAATAATGATTTGGTTTCTAGTATGTATGAGGATGCTTCAGAAAACTATAAGGAAGATGCATGTATGGTTTTTGAAAAGGGTAGCACCTCTAGTGATAAGAAATCTGAAAAAGGCTTTGATGATTCAAAAGGCAATCAAATAAAGGAAGATGAGAAAGGGAAGTAGATCTTGAAAGTGAACTTATTAGTGCTCTTAGTGCTTTGAAAAAGGAAAGAAAGAAGAATGCTAGACTCAAGGATAAGTTAGATGAATGTTGTATGGAGAGAGATGATCTTATAGAAAGTCTTGACTTCTCTATAGCTAAGACACAAGAACTCAAGGATGAGTTAGAGTCTAAGGTTCTTGAGTATAGTGAGTTAGAACAGAAAATGGCTTCTTTGAAAGAGGAAACTAAAGAGTACAAGGATAAGCTTTACAGGTTTCAAGATAGCTCCAAAAAGGTTAAGTCACTCATCAAAGGTCAAAGAAAGACAACAGATAAAATAGGCCTTGGTTTTGTTAAGCCACACAAGGAACAAGTTGGAGAGTCTAGTAAGAGACTCCAAAAGGAAGAGAGTTCTGATGAGGAAAGTACTTCAGAAAAGGAGTCCTTGAATGATAGATGCACAAAAATAGAAAATAGAATTCAGAATGAGAAGAAGAAGTTTTCAGGACCCAAGAGGTCAAATAAAGGAAAGTTTCAAGGCAGATGTTTTGCTTGTCACAGGTTTGGTCACATGGCTTCACATTGCATGGCTCAAGTGAAGAAGGTAAATGACAATTTTAGAAGTGCTAGTTTCTTTCAAGGGTATTGCTACTCTTGTAAATAGTTTGGGCACAAGGCAGTCTATTGCAAGGTAAATAATAGGAACAGGTTTGATCAAAATAGGTTTGGTCAGAACAGGTTTGGTCAGAATAGGTTTGGCCAGAATAGGTTTGGTCAGAATAGGTGGATTCAAAGATCAGGTTTACCTCAGAGAAACAACATCGTCAAGTGTTTCAAGTGCAACAATGAAGGTCACATAATCAGACAGTGTAGAGCTAAAATTCTAGAATACAGGAATAGGAATAGTGGCATGATCAGGTCCAAGGATCAAGGCATGGACAAGAATAGGGATGAGAACAAGAACAAGAATAGTGACAAGAATAAGAATATGGACAAAGAGTTCAAGAGAAGGCCCGACAAGGAAGTTATAGACGCTGATGATGATCAGTGCCTAATGGGAGTTTTACTCCCACCCCAAAATTAATCACCTCATCAGGAGGTGGGGGAGGGACTAAGCTAAGAGGCTCATTCTTAGTCCCGAGCCCCAAAGGTGGCCCTTTGCCATTGATGACAAAGGGGGAGAGATATGAGTAAGGGGGAGAGCTTCAAAGTGAAGAGGAAAGCTTCAAGTCATGGGGAGCAAAACTTCAAAGGAAGATTCTCGGTTGTGGGCACAGTTTCTCAGTTGTTAGCACAGTTGGTTTCAGTTTTGGCTCTTGAGAAGTGTTTTCAGTAAAGGTTTGCCATCAATGACAAAGGGGGAGATTGTTGGCAATTTTGGGTACTTTGGGTACATTGCCTTTGCTCAAGTGTATAAGTTGTCATTGATGTCAAGAAGCTCTTGAAGGAATTTGATTTGATGTCAAATAATTTGTTTTGATGAAGGTTACGGCATGACAGTTTCAAAGGTCTTTTGCAAACCCCAAGTTGGCAGGTTTAGAGATTACAGGTGGATGCATTGGTTTAATGCATTTGGGTCCAGGAGGAAGTATTTATTTAAATAATTAAAAACCTTGTTAAGGTTCCATTTAATTATTTTTAAATAAATAAATTATTATTTGCAATGGGTTCTCCTAATCCATGGCGCAAATGTTTTAACATTGTGGGCGCTAGCCAAGACCTCCGTCGACGTGTTAAACTCCTCGTCGACGTCAAAGAGCTTATGGTAAATTGCATATAAATCTCCCTCGATGAAAACAAAGATTTATCCCATCCAAATTTTGAAAGGAGTTGCTCGTTGTAAATTTGACTGTGTCTTCGCTGATTTTCGTGGATCCGTTGTTCGTTTGTCTGCACTCACCGTTTGTCGAATCCATCATAAAGTTTATTGTCATCGTGTCATGGTAGAGGAAAGGAAGGGACTGTGGTTTCATTTTATCCCTAGTGCAGAAGGATCAAGGTTAACAACGTGAGGTTTAAACCTCATCGGGTGCCTTTGGCGCACCGGTAGCGGCTAGGTTGTTGGCGCGCTACCCGAACGGGAGGTTCCGCGTTCGAATATCGTGAAAGGGTTTTTCGTCATGAAGTGGATGCAGCAGGTGGTGTTAGAATTCATGCACAAATTTCTCCATAGCGATTTTTGATGTTGGCTAAGGTATTTTCGAAATTAATTTTTGCTAAGTGTTTTTGCGGATGGAGGAAGTTTGTTAGAGGGAAAAACAGCTTAGGAGTTATAAGGAGTTTAAAGCTTGTTTGTATTTTGATAAAAGATTCTTTTTGAAGATGTTGTTGAAATTTCTTATTGCATTCTTATGAGAGATAAATTTTATTTGTGATAAGACTATAAGGGAGAAATAAGGTGTATAAGGGTTAAATATTTCTTGTAATGTTGAGAGTGCTTTTGGTTGTTTATGGAAATGAAAGCATGATGTTTTAAGGTCAATTGCTTCTTGTGTGAAGTTGTGAAACCTTAAGTGGGCAGCTTTGAGATTGATATTTGCTTTCATTAAATTGGTAATAATCAAGCTATTCTTTACTTGGTTAAAGTGTTGAGCTTACTCCTTTATTGATGATTTGAAAAGTTGTGTGTGCTATTGTGAGTTGAGTTGGTGGATGCTTTTGTTCAAACAATATTGGAGAGAAAAGGAGTTCTACTTGTTTCCTTTTCTGATGTTGATTGTGAAATGCTTCAAGGTTGTGTTTTGAGCTGAATGGTGTTGATTGAACCTTGTTTGATGAGCATTGTTGTTGAAGCCCTAATTGATGGTGAAAAGAACATGAGTATCATTGTTATGTGATTCTTTGCATAGTTGGCAATTGTTGGAGTTTCATGTTCTTGAAAGAAAGCATTCTATCCTATCCATTTCAGATATTGAGTTGAGTTTTCAGATTTGAGATTGAGTTTGAGTTGAGTTTTTCAGATTTGAGATTGAGTTTGAGTTGAGTTTTTAGATTTGAGATTGAGTTTGAGTTGAGTTGATTTGAGTTGAGTTTTGAGATTGGGAGTTGAGTATAGAACATATTGAGTCTCTAACAATTCTCTTTATGCTTCTATGAGTTTGACAAATCACATTGGGTCTCTAACAATTCACCTTGTGATTTCCTACTAAGAAAGTTTTTCTTGGTGAGCTTGTTGAGGTTTTGGACAGGTTTTGATGGGGACTTGTGGGGTTTTTGGATAGGTTTCGGTGGGGACTTGTGGGTGGGTTTTGTGTTTCGGTATGGGGACTTGTGAGCAGGTTTTGGATAGGTTTCGGTGGGGACTTGTGAGCAGGTTTTGGATAGGTTTCGGTGGGGACTTGTGAGCAGATTTGGACAGGTCCTAGCAGAGGACTTGTGAGCTGAGTTTTGATAGTTCTATCAGAGAACTTGAGGATAGAGGAGCACTGGTTCTTTGAGAAGAACCTGAGGATAGATTTGGCAAGTCTTTGAGAAGGCTTGTGTGTAGAGGATTGATTTGTTCAAGTGTTGGACAGATCTGATAGATAGAGGAAGACTTGTACTAGACCGATTGACTGTGTTTGGTACAGGTTGTTGAGCTACTGTGGACGTGATCATAGAAGGCAGAGGTCTCTTAGGCTAAGCATTGAGGATAGGAGGTCTTCGGTGGAAAGGAGTTCCACGTGCTGGCAAGAGGTAGAGGCAGTTGATCTTCTGAGGGATCATTTCCAGAGCAGAGGGGAAGGTATCTCCTTTGAGTAGAGGCTCATAAATTTAGATTGAGGGGAAGGTATCTCCTTTGAGCAAAGGCTCATAAATTTAGATTGGGGGAAGGTATCTCCTTTGAGCAGAGGCTCATAAATTTAGATTTAGGGGAAGGTATCTCCTTTGAGCAGAGGCTCATAAATTCTGATTGGGGGAAGGTATCTCCTTTGGGCCGAGGCTCATAAACATTGTAATTGGGAAGGATTCCCAAAGAACTTTGAGATAACTTTTAGAGAAAAGTTTTGTGGACGTAGCCCAGCCATTCCGGGTGAACCACGTTAAAATTGGTGTCACTTTGTGGATGATATTGTGCATTGCTTTGATATTGCTTTGGGTATATTGCTTTACTATTTTGAAGTATAAAGGAAAAAGTAAAAAGAGGTCTTATACTGTTCACCCCCCCTCTCAGTATAAGCTTGTGTTCTTCAAGTTCCATAAAACAAATAATCCTAAAATCTGTTTTGAGTTGAGAAAGTAATTGATATTTGAGTATAGAACATATTGAGTCTCTAACAATTCTCTTTATGCTTCTATGAGATTGGACAAGTTATTGTGGACTTGTTAAGCATATTTGAGGTAAGTCTTTGAGAAGACTTATGGACTGATTTTGTGTGAGCTTTTGTGGAAGCTTACAATACATATTTGAATAGGATCTGAGTGGACCTGTTGAGCATATTTGGACAGGTTTTGAGTGGACCTATTGAACAGATTTGGATAGGTTATGAGTGGAACTGTTGAACAAATTTGAGTAGATTTGAGCAGGTTCTAAGTGTACTTGTTGAGCATATTTGAGTAGGTTCTGAGTGGATCTATTGAGCAAAGTTGAGCAAGTTCTGAGTGGACTTGTTGAGAATATTTGAGCAGGTTCTGAGTGGATCTATTGAGCAAAGTTGAGCAAGTTCTGAGTGGACTTGTTGAGCATATTTGTGCTAGATCAGCTAGACTGTGTTTAGTGTCAATTTGAGATAGAGCTTTGGAGGTGACAGAGCAGAGAGGACAGTAGTCTCTAGTGGATAGAGATCCATCAGCTAGGGCAGTGAGATATGTCTTCTGAGTGGGTATAAAAGTCTTCAGAGGAGAGAGATCCATAAGCCAATGTAGTTGAGACAGTGGTCTTCTAGAGGATCACCAACCAGAGTAGAAGAGAAGAAGTTCTCATATGGATAAAGATCCATAAACCGAATTTAGGGGATCAACATCTCCTTTGGACATAGGTCCATAAACATTGTAATTGGGAAGGATTCCCAAAATATTATTTGAGAAATATTTAGAAGAAATATTTTCTCCATGGAGGTAGCCATCTTTGGGTGAACCACATAAAAATGATGTCTCTCATGTGTGTGATGCTTTGTGTGATGTTTACTATTTTATTAATATTGATGCTACTATTTGGATTAAAAAGCAAAAAGTTTTATTGTATATTGTTCACCCCCCTCTCAGTATAAGCACATGTTCTTCATTTAGCAACATCTAGGATATAGTCCTCTTCACAGTAGCATCCAAGAAAGCTTCTTCAAAAACATATAAAAATATATTTGGTTGTCTAACTTGTCTCTGCTACTCCTCTTCTTTCATCAATATGTCCTCCAATAGACAAATTTATCTCCAACACCTCCAATGCTTCTACAATAAATATATTTATGATCAACACATCCTTCTCTTCATGCACTAATCTTCTTAATGCATTAATATCCCCTCAAAAATAACTTCACTTCTCTATCAATAATATTTTATTCCTCTTTTCTTATTCTTTGCTTCTCAATATTTAATATTTTTTTATTTTGCAATATCTTCTTCTTCATCTTCAATCTCTCAAAATATCCTTTCTCAAATATATATTTTTTCTCTCCACTCAATTCCACCAAAGTAAAGGTCAGATACCATTATTGTTTTTGTAGCAAGATTCAATCACAAATACCAATATCCAGGATCATATAAAATTCAATATTTGAGCATTTAATATAAATGGGCCATATCATTGAACATATCATTCATAAAACTACATGAATAAACTTACAATATTGTTGCTCAAATTGTATACAAGCTTAATATTCAATTCTATTTTCTTTGATACATCTCATGGAGCTTTGTCTCCGTAATATAACCTTAGAAATATGACTCATGAATACTTTAACTATTGCTCTCCTTACATACCTATGAGATTCATCCTTTACTATTCCACACATAAGACAAACTTCTCATACCTTATTGCCACTTGTAGACATAACACTTGGCTTGCTATTCACTTGCACAGTTTTACTATATGACACTTTGCATACTTTCTGACTCATGAAACTTGTACACTTCCTACACATTGATACATACTTTATGCATATTATCAAATAATGTAATATATCTAACATAAGGCTTATTTTGAACTATTTCTTTCAAAAGAAGTGTATTCTCAAGATCCTCTTATATTCTCAGGCTAAGGGTGATCTAGAATTGGAAGATGCTATGTTGGTAGAGTATGAGACACTAATGAAGAACATGTCTTGGGAGCTAGTCCCTCTTCTAGAAGGGAAGAATATTATTGTATGTAAATGGGTCTATAAAACCAAACACTCATTAAATTTTTAGGTAGGAAGCACAAGGTATGTCTTATTACTAATGGATTCTCTCAATAGGATGGAGTGGACTATTCTAATACTTTTGCACCAATGGCCAGGAAGAACTCAATTAGGGCAATTATCTATAATGTTATCTCCTATATATGGAAGGTATATTAAATGGATGTGAAGAGTACCTTTATACATAAGAAGCTTTATGATAAAATCTACATATAGCATCCACCTAGTTTTAATCTTGAAGGAATCACTCTATTGGTTTGTCATCTGACTAGGTCATTGTATGGACGTAAGCAAGCTCCTTATGCAAGGTATAAGAGGATCCATTCTATTTTTATTAATTATGGATTTTAATAATATGAGGTTGAATATGATGTTTACATCAAATATTAGGATGGATAAACTTTGTTGATTGTGTTGTATGTTTATGATATTATCATCAATGGTAGCTCCTCCACTTTGATCTAGGACATGAAGTCATTGATTCATTTCATCTTTGAGATAAAAATTTTAGTATTTTTGTATTATTTTGAGATTTAGTTTGATCAAATAGACTCTAGCATTGCCATATATTAGCCCAAGTATGCTTTGGATCTTATCTAGCAAACTAGTATGGAGTGTAACCTTGCTCAAACTCCTTCTGCCTCAAGACTAAAACCTTGGTTTGATTACACCACACCTTTAGTTGATGACAGACTATATCGATCTCTTGTGGGAGGGCTTCTCTATCTTATTCACACTAGACCTAATATAGCCTTTCTTATCTACTATTGTTCTAGATACATGCACATTGAAATTGTAATCTGATTGATGGTTAAGATCAAAATTATGTGATATTTTGGATAGGCTTAAGGGAATTTCATTGTACAATGTATTAGTTATTTATAATATTTTATTATGTAATTAACCTTTTTATGATTAAACCCACTTCATAAATTGCAATTAAACTAAATCCCTCTTGTTATGTTAACTTAGGTTAAACTTTATTATGCAATTGAGGTTTTAGTATCGCTATAAATATCCCCTCCCAATCCTAATTTTATTATCAAAATATCATGCCATATTATCTATGGATATAGTGATTATTTATGGTGCCTACAAGTGCCCATAAAAACTCTCTTTCATCCTTCTTTTGAATTTTGTGTTGGACATTTTGAGTCCCTAAGTCAAACTTGTCATTGATGTCATTGGATGAAGTCATCATAAATGTCAAGGACTTCATCAAGAAACAAAGTTGTTAAGGTCATCATTTGATAGCCATGAAGAAGCTTCAAATAATGCCAAAGTTTAAGAGAATCACTGTAGAAGTTAAAGGCAAAAAGGCTCAATAATATTTTAATTTTATATGGAAGCTTGGTTTAAAAGGTATTTCATAAAAACCTAAGGAGACTTATTGGAAAGTTAAAAAGGAGATATAATATTTATTTTATAAATTATTTAAATTCAATGTGAATATAAATAAATATTACTTATACCAAGTTATGCAATGAGAAGGACTTAACAAGCCCAAAGGTTTCTACAAGAATTAATTTATAATATTTAAATTCAAAAGAATTTAAATAAATTATAAATTAATAAAGTCTAAAGTGCCCATGTTCTATAGTTGGAAGAAATTCGAAGCATCGACGTCATGTGATTTAAAGAAAATTTGAAGCATCGACATATTCAAACAAAGGTGGAAATTATTATATAAACCATGCCCAAGGGGCATTAATTTTTATTCTTGCTCGAATGAAATTTTTTTATGTGAATTGGAGCTTGTGAAAAAGACTGCAAAATTTGTGTTTGTGTATGCCAGCGAATAGAAATAAAAGGAAATATGTAGATCAGTTGGAAGCCATCCAGGCAGCATGGCCTAGTGGCAAGAGGGCAGTGGCTAGAGTGCTTGGATGTAAGGAGACCAACGTTCAAAATGTGACGGGTGTGCTTGGCAGTTGTGTTGGGTTGAAGGTGCCAAAGGCAAGGTGCACTTTTTTCAAAATGCAAGGCAGGGATACTTTTGAAGCACGTGGTGCTTCACACACTCCAAGCAAGCACGTAGCTCATGTGACGGTTGGAGCCATGGCTAAGGCATTGGTCATGGGTTGTGTTGAGGGTTTGAATTCCTCCAAAGGCAAGGTAATTAAATTTTAATTATTTTTAATATTTACTAAAGTTGGGAATTAAAAGGGGTTGCTAGTTGGAAATAGTTGAAAGGGTTGCTAGTTGAAAATTAGTGTTTTTTGGAAATTGTTTTTAATAAAATTTGGAGCTATAAGGAGTTTGATTTTATTTTTAAATAAAGTCTTAATTATTATATTTGCATATTGGAGGAGTAAGACTTTAAGAGTGTTGATTTATTTTTAAAGGGACTTTTACCAAAGAGATTATTATGAAGGTGTTGGATATTATTTTAAAGTTGGAGTGATAAGGTGTATTGTTTGATATCATTTGTATTGTGATTCATTGAGAAAATTATTATCTTCTAACCTTTCTTGATATTGAAAAAGAAGTGATTGTGAGTGTGGCAGATTTGTGTGGTCTACTCCTTGTCAAGCAAAATGTATGGGCAAATTCTTCCTTGGTTGAGTTGATTGGTTGGTTTTCTGGAAAACAACTTTGGAGTGAAAAGGACTTGTTTAGGTTTCCTTTGAGAGTCTTATTGAAGGTTGATTGATGAGTATGGTTTTCTGAAAGAGAGTTGATGCTACATTGTTTAGTGAGTATTAAATTAATACCTCAAGGTTTTCTGGAATAAAGAGGTGTCATTAAAACCTTGTTTGACCAACATTGTTGTTGAAGAGAGTTGTTATACAAAGAACTTGAACTAGGATTTGAAAATAACATGAGTATCATTGTTATGTGAGATTTATTGTTGAGAATTGTTGGAAACATTTTGAGTTGGTGGTTATATTCTTGCACTAGGTTTTGTGAGAAAGGGGTGTTTTATTAAGTGATTGGTTGTGTAGAGTTGGTTGAGCCTAGTCAAGTGGTTGTATGAAGTGATTGTTCAAGTTCCATAAGACAAACTATTCCATATTTTAATTTGAGTTGATTTAGAATTGAGTGTAGTACATATTGAGTCTAAAAATTCTATTTATATTTCTATGAGATTGGATAAGTTATATGTGGACTTGTTAAGCAGATTTGAGGCAAGTCTTTGAGAAGACTTGTGGACTGATTTTGTGTGAGATTTTTGTGGAAGCTTACAATACAGATTTGGTTAAGTTCTGTGTGAACTTATTGAGCATATTTGGTTAAGTTTTGTGTGAACTTATTGAGCAGATTTGGATAAGTTTTGTGTGAAGTTATTGAGCATATTTGGATAAGTTCTGTGGAATTATTAAGTAGATTTGGACAAGTTCTGAGTGAGCTTGTTGAGAATATTTGAGCAGGTTCTAAGTGGACCTGTTGAGCAGATTTGAGAAAGTTCTGAGTGGACTTGTTGAGCAGATTTGAGTAAAATCTGAATGGACTTGTTGAGCATATTTAAGCAGGTTTTGAGTGGACCTATTGAGCAGATTTGAGCAAGTGCTAAGTGGAATTTTTGAGTATATTTAAGTAGGTTTTGAGTGGACCTGTTGAGCATATTTGATCAAGTTTTGAGTGGACTTGTTGATACAAATTTTAACAGGTTCTGACTGGACCTATTGAGCATATTTAAGCAAGTTCTAAGTGGACTTGTTGAGAAAATTTGAGCAAGTTCTGAGTGGACTTGTGTGGCATGGTAGTTAGGAGCAAAATAGAAATTAGAAATATATTAATAAATCCACACCAATGTATAGTTTACAATGCTTAAATAGAAGGGAATTTAACAACCTTAGAAAACTTAGGGAATAAATAGGGAATGAAGGAAAATAGGGAGGAAAGGAGGAAGGGAAATTGATGTTGAACTCCCTACCATCCATGTCATCCAATCTACCTAGTCAGCGGCCATCCAAGTCAACCTATCTGCCCATTCAAATGTCGTCCAAGGAGGTAAAAGGGTAAGGTCAAAATCTTACCATTGTAAACAAATTTTTTAGCCCTTTTTACTGCTTTAACTTCCAACATTCTCCCCCTTAAAGTTGAGAGGACTGACTATACAATCTCTCAGCTTTATATATTGAGCTTTAGCTATATCTTTGGTGAAAATGTCAGCAATAAGCTCAACTATCTGGTGTTCCACCATATCTTGAATGAAGTGATACTTCATATTGAAATGCTTTGATCTACTATGGTGGAATGGATTGTATGCCAACTGAATGGCACTTATGTTATCACAATACAGTCGAGTTGGACCACTTTGAATTTCTCCAATCTCTTCAATGACTTTTCTCAATCATAGGGCTTAAGTACTAGCATGTGTGATGGCTATATACTCAACCTCAATCGATGATAACACTACAAAAGTTTGTTTCTTGGAACTCCATGTAATTAGTCCCGATCCTAGACTAAAATAATTCCCTGATGTAGATTTCCTATAATCTATATTGCTGCCCCAATCACTGTCATTGAAGCCAACTAATTTCACATAATTACATTTTTGGTAATGGATTCCAAAATCCAATGTACCTTTTACATATCTTAAGATTCCTTTAGTTGCTTGTAGATGCAGCTCAGATGGACTAGCCATAAACCTTGAAACTAGAGAAATAGCATATTGAATATCGGGCCTTGTGTTGGTGAGAAAAATCAGACTCCCAACCATACTCCTGTAAGTGGTCATGTCAACCTTTGATGCTCCATCATCCTTGCTCAATTGGATCCCATGTCCAGTTGGAGTTGCAATTGATTTGCATTGCTCCATGGCAAATTTCTTGATCATATCTTGAGCATACTTGTGTTGACATATGAATATCCCTTTGTTTGATTTATGCACTTCCATGCCTAGGAAGTATTGCATTAAACCAAGATCTTTCATCTCAAACTACTTCATCATGGAGTTTTTGAACTCCATATTCATTTTAGTGTTACTACCCATAAATATTAGATCATCCACATACAAACAAACTATGAGAATGTCTACTCCATGCTTTAGGTAGTACAAAGTTGGTTCACTTTTGCTTCTTGTGAATCCTCACTGAAATAGCCATCAATGCATGAGTACCAAGCTCTTGGTGCTTGCTTGAGGCCATAAAGTGCTTTCTTCAATTTGTAAACAAGATTCTCCTTTCCCTGTTCTTGAAAACCTTGAGGTTGTTGAATATAAACCTCTTCTATCAAGTATCCATTTAGAAAAGCACTTTTCACATCCATGTGTTGGACGTTCCATCCTTTATGGGCTGCTAAGGAAAGAATTGATCTGATTGTCTCTTGTCGTGCAACAGGAGCAAAGGTTTCCTCATAGTCAATACCAAATTTCTAAGTAAAACCTTTTGCTACTAGTCTCACCTTATGCCTCTCAATGCTTCCATCAGCATTGTACTTGGTCTTGTAGACCCATTTACACCCAACACATTTTTTTCCTTTGGGTAGATTTAATAGCTCCCATGTATCATTATTGTTTATAGAGGTTATTTCCTCTTTCATGGCTTCTTGCCATAAATTTTGAGTACATGCCTTCTCATAGCTAGTTGGTTCTAGTTGTGTACTAGCCAATAAAACATAATTGACTACATCTCCCCTAGGATCATGGGAGTCATCATCTCCATACAATTGCAAATTTTCAAGTTGCTGCAAAACTATATTCATCTCACTAGCTTGGCTTCTAGTGAATCTTCTCTAGAAATTTTGATCCAACATTTGAAAATATGGATGATGTTGTAATGTTATTTTGCCTCTCGATGGAGAGTCTCTACCAATGTCCATTGATGAAGAACTTACTGATATCTATGGAGAAGGACTTGGAGTGGCGGTTGAAGTACTTGATGTAGTACTCCTGTATGGGCTTGGAGGGAGTGGTGTGCCTTTACTTTTCTTTGGAGACACTTGTTGTACCTGTGAAGAACTTACATCTTGGGACTCATCATCAACAAAAATTCTTTGATGACCCCATTCTCCCCCTTCATCAAAAATTACATCCCTGGAGAGTACAATTTTATGATTCTTGGGATTGTAGTGTCTATATGCTTTTGTAGACTCACAATACCCTACAAATATACAAGCTTGACTTTTGGGATCAATCTTCTTCATTTTCTCATAAGGAATGTGTGCATATGCTAAAGAACCAAAAAATTTGAAATGGTTTACATTTGGTTTCTTTCCATACCACCCCTCATAAGGAGTGACACCATCTAAACTAGAAGTTGGACTTCTATTTAGAATGTATACACTAGTTCTTACAACATTAGCCCATTACATATTAGTTAGATGCTTAGTCTAAAGCATCGTTCTCACCATCTCAATGATGGTGTGGTTCTTTCTCTCTACCACACCATTATGTTGTGGGGTATAGGCAGTGGTGAATTACCTTTTGATCCCAATTACTTTACAATATTTCAAGAATACTTTTGAGGAGTACTCACCTCCTCGATCTGTCCTAAGACATTTTACGTAATTCCCACTTTGATTCTCTACATTGTTTCTAAAATCCATGAAGCAATCAAAAGCTTCATATTTATGTTTCAAAAAATAAATCCAACACATTCTAGAGAATTCATCTATGAAAGTGAGAAAATAATAACTATTTCTGAGACTTTGTGTTTGCATTGGTCCACGGATGTCTGAATGTACTAACTGAAGTGGATAGCTAGCTCTCCACACTTGTCTTTTTGGAAACTTCAACCATGAGTGATTTCCCAAAGCACATCCTTCACAAACCTCCTTTTGTTCATTAATTTTGGGAAGTCCTGTCACCATAGCTTGAGAAGTTAGGATTTTCAAGCTATCAGAATTAAGGTGACCATATCGCAAGTGCCAAAGCACACTTGGATTTGTTATAGCTACATTTACAATTTGAGCTCCTCCTAGCTCATCAAATTTGAGAGGGAATAACCGATTCTTGGTCATGGGGACCTGTGTGATGACACGATTACAATTATTTTTATCAAAAATGATACATTGTCCTTCATCAAATACAAGTTTGTAATTATTTTCCATCATTTACCCAATGCTTAGCAAATTGTGTTGGAGATTTGGAGTGTAATAGATGTCATGCACTTTATTTAGTCCTTATTTGGTTGGAACCTCCATGGCTCCAATACCTTCTACTTGCAATGTTTTATCATCCCCTAATTTGATTTGGGATTTATAAGTGGAATCTAGAGTAGCAAATAAATTTTCTTTGCCACTCATATGGTTTGAACAACCAGTATCTAGAATCCATGTGTCATTTAGATGTTCTGATTGTCCATATGAAATAAAAATATTAAAGCTATCATCTTCTTCTCCATAATTGCCATATTGACTACTACTACCTTATGAGATTTTGACCAACAATCATGAGAGAAGTGACCTGGCTTTCCATAGTTGAAACAAGCTAATTTGGACTTGTCACTTCCTCGCCCTTGATTTCCACTTTGGCTTGGATGTCCTCCTTGATTTTGGTTTCCACCTCTATTATGATTGCCTTCTCTGTATGAGTTGCCTCCTCTGTTGGAATTTCTTCCTCTTTTTTGGTTGCTTCCTCTATTTTGGTTGCCTCCTCTGTAGTTGCATCTGCCTCTATCTCTTTGTTGTCCTCTGCCTTAACCTCTTCCACATCCTATCCCATTGTTTTCATTAGAAGTGAAGGCTTTCTCATCGCCCCCATAGCTGGTTGAAGGAGTTTTAAGAAACCTCTCTTCATGTGACATTAACGATCCGATTAATGCATCGAATGTTAAAGTGGAAATATCTTTGGATTATTCTATAATTATGGCAATATTATTCCATATCTATGGAAGTGTTCGCAACACTTTTATTACAATTATCTCAGGCTTGATTTCCTCGCCAAGTGTAACCAGTTTATGAACAATTTCTTTTACTCTAACACAATAATCATCGAATTTTTCATCATATTTCATTCTGAGATTTTCAAAATCTCTTTTTAGTGTTTGAAGCCTCACCTGCTTCAATTGATAACTACCCTGGAATCCATATTTTAAAGCTTTCCATGCAGCTTGTGTAGTTGTACAAGCGGTGATTCTAGGGAATATGCTTTTCTCCAATGCAGCTTGGAGATGAGAAAGAGTAGAAGAGTTGCTCTTTTGTCCTTTTTTTCTTGTTTTCTTGTCTGTAGCACTTAGTGTTGTCTAGTTTGAGGGTTATGTGTAGCCCTCTTCTATTATGTCCCACAAACCTCTTCCTATAAGCAAGGTCTTCATTTTTATAGACCAATACTCGTAGTCATAACCGTTGAATTCTGGTATAGGTAAACTATTATGTGAGGCCATAGTTACTAAAAAACTCTTTATTTCATTATTACAATAAAGCACTCTAATTTTTCAAAGAAGGGAGGAAGAAGAAAGAAGAGATTACAAATTTAAGTCAAATCTGACTTGATTTACTCTATCATTGATTACTTATTCCTCTTACTTTGGGGATGCTATCTCTTCATTCATGAAATTATCTGCTACTTCTTCTTCGTTGTCACTTATCAATATTATTTTTGGTGATTCTGGTTCTAATATTTCCACTGAAATACTGTAGTGTGTATATTCTGATTCTTGTGGTGCAACTTGTACGGATTCCAATTGTTCAAATTGACTCCTGAATGAGTTGTCTTCAAAATATGCCTCGTACCCTAAGTCAAGATGCCTTTGATGTGCAATCACTGCATGGCTAAACACAATGTTGAGCCCTTAACCTCTTACTTTTTCATCGAATCTCTCTGCACCTTCTCTTGCTAAAATTGCACATAAGGCATGATAACAACCATTTGGTCTTATCATCAATGCCTCTTTATAATTTTACAATTTTGATCCTTGGTCTCTTTTACAAAAAAAACTAAGCCTCTTAGGCTTATTACACAAGATTTTGTGATTCCTTGAATCAAGTGGAAAAAAAAATGAACCTTTCTATTACAATGAATTGTCTCCTAGACAATATTCTCCTTCTTTTATAATATTAAAAAAATATATTACTATTTAATAAAAAAATAATTGCCCTTAAAAAAAAAATTAAAAAAGTAAATTTATTTAATTTATTAAATATAATATAGGTGTTTAATTTAATAATTTAAAGAAAAAATTTAAAAAACTTTTATATAAAAGAAAAATTATCCTTTGCAGTAATCGAACCCGCAACCTCTTGTCTTCAAAAAATCATGCTAACCAACTCGGCCACCATCGCCGATGAGAACTAAGGACAACAATGCAATTTTTATAAAGTTTGGAACCCGCATTCAATAAAAAAATTAAAAATGACTTGTTATCTCCGAGTTTCGAACTCGTGATCTATAGGAGGGCGGGCAGCATGGCTTGATGGGAAGGCAAGGGAGGGTTGCCTCCTTTATTCTTCTCGCGGTCGCACCAAAGGAATTTTTTTATAGGGACTTTAGTCCCACATCGGTCGTGCAAGCGCATTTGAGGTGTTTAAAACCCTCAATGCTCACAATGTCACTCGATTGCCTTTATAAAATCAATGACTACACTTTTGCCTCCTCCTCAAGCTATCACTCCTCACCACATTGCTTTTCACCTATCCTATGTCCACCATGTTTTCGATCCTCTATTTGTTCTTTGTACTCTGATCTACGTCGGTCTTGATCTCTCCTCGCCACATGGCACTGTTCGATTGGTTTCTCCTATGGTTGCTTCTCCTCATCACATGCTCTCTGTGTAGGCCTTCTCTAGACCTTGCCTTGATTCATGATTCATGGGTCTTATTCGACCTCATCCTAGTTCATGTGATGCGGGTCCCATTTGACCTCACCTCGGTGCTAGTGCTACTAGGTTCCTTCGATCTCAATCTGTGGGCCCTCTACAACATCGCTCTGATACCAGATGTAGCACGGTATTTAGGAGAAAAATAGAAATTAGAAATATATTAATCAATCCACACCAATGTAAAGTTTACAATGCTTAAATAGAAAGGAATTTAACAACCTTAGAAAAATTAGGGAATAGATAGGGAATGAAGGAAAATAGTGAGGAAAGGAGGAAGGGAAATTGATGTTGAACTCCTTGCCATCCATGCCATCCAATATGCCCAGTCAACTATTGTCCAAGTCAACCTATCTTCCCAGCCAACTGTCGTCCAAGGAGATAAAATGGTAAGGTCCAAAGCTTACCGTTGTAAACAAAATTTTTACCCCTTTTTACTACTTTAACTTCCAACAATTTGTTGAGCAGATTTGAGCAAGTTATGAGTGGACTTATTGAGAAGATTTGTGCTATACCGAAGGACTAAGTTTAGTATAGATTTGAGATAGAAATTTTGAGGTGAAAAAGTAGAGAGGATAGTAGTCTCCAGTGGATAGAGATCCATCAGCCAGGGTAGTGAGGATAGGTCTTCTGAGTGGGAACAAGAGTCTTAAGTGGAGAGAGATCCACAAGCTAGTGTAGAGGAGGCAATAGTCTTCTAGAGGATCACCAACCAGAGCAGAGGAGAAGGAGTTCTCCTATGGATAGAAATCCATGAACCTGATTTAGGGGATTGGTATCTCCTTTGGATAGAGGTCCATAAACATTGTAATAGGGAAAGGATTCCCAGAAGATTGATTGAGAAAATTTTAGTGAAATATTTTCTCCGTGGAGTAGCCCACATTGGGTGAACCACGTAAATTTTGGTGTCTCTATTGTGTGTGATGATTTGTGCATTACTTTTATTACTGCTATTGACATTGCTATCTATACATTGCATAATATTGATTTGGAAAGAAAAGTAAAAAGTGGTCTTATACTGTTCACCCCCCTCTCAGTATAAGCTTGTGTTCTTCAATTGGTATCAAAGTGGGTTCCTTCATAAGAGTTTAACAACTTGAAGGAAAAGCTAACAAGAACACAATGGATCCTAAGGAGGTGTCCTCAAATAATTTAGCACCAGTATTTGATGGAAGTGACTATATGTATTGGAGTATGATGATGAGGATATACCTAATGGCACTTGGCAATGAAGTTTGGGAAGTAGTGGAATTTGGATATGATCCCGTAGTCAATCCTCCTACAGATAAGGAAGGTAAGCTTCTACAACACTATAATTCAAAAGCAATGAATGCACTTGTGAGAGGTTTGCGTAGAACAAAGTCTATGAAAGTTATGCATTGTAGAACTGCAAAATAAATATGGGATAAATTGCAAGGTATATATGAAGGAGATAAAAGTGTCAAGAAAGCAAAGATACAAAATCTCAAAGGACAATTTGAAGCATTAAGAATGAATGATGAGGAAAATATTAGTGCTTATCTAATTTGAATTGATGAGGTTGTTAATGATATGCAAGGACTTGGAATGAAGATTGATGAATCAGATGTTTGTGATAAAGTCTTAAGAACTCTTCCAAAAATATTCAGTGAACAGGTTTCTGCTATAGAAGTGTCAATGGATGGTGATTCTTTGACAAGAGATAAGTTGCTTGGTATGCTTACATATTTTGAGATAAGAACAAAATATCCTATTCCCTAGAAGGAAGCAACCTTCAAAGCAATCAAGAAGGCAAAAGGTAAGATGTCAGAATCATGCAATGAGTCATCCAGTGATGAAGAAGCTAATTATGGTAGAAAAGATAAAGATTCTAGAATATCTAGAGATCTAAGATCTATTAAGTGTTTCAATTGTGGAAAGTATGGATATTTTGCAACAGATTGTCAAGAACCTAAGAACAACAATGGTGAAGAAAAATAGGATCATAGGTACAGGGAATCAAAAAGATATAGGCACCAAAATAAAAGCAAGGATGGACAAAGTAGACAAGGAAATAAGTTCTTCCAAAGAAAAAAAAGGAGCTACTATGCAGATAAGGCAAGTAAGTACTCAAGTGATAGTGATGCTAGTTTTTCAGACAATGATAGAGATGAAGTCCTATTTATGATTGAAGAAAAAGAGCAAGTTAAGAAAACTCCAGTAATTCTCAAGTGTTTTAGATGTGGTAACTTTGGACATCTTGAATATGATTGTACAAGGGATGGTTATAGTTTCAGTGATGATGAGTATGAGAATGCACTTGAAGGACCAGATGAAAATCTTCTAATGGCATTAGAAGAAGAAGTAAGTGATCCTATAGAAGACAAGCCAACAAAAAATAAAAATATGGACAAAGGTAAAAAAATAGAGGAATATTCAGAAAAGGATGGTTATGATCTCAAGGGAGAACTTATCTATGCCCTTGACATGGTAAAGAAGGTAAGAAAGCAACACTCTAAACTTGAAATTCAGTTTCAAGAATGTGATGAAGAGAGAAGATTGCTCATAGAGGATTTAGAAAAATCAAAGGCTAAGGCAAAGAGGTTCAAAGATAAGTTAGAAGCAAAGATCTTGGAATGTGAGAAGTTAGCACAAGAAGTGGCACTACTAAAATAATATTTAGAGGACTCCAAGATCAAGATGAAAGGATTTAAAAATAGCTCAAAGAACTTGGATAAGTTCATCAAGACACAAAAGACTACATCAAGGAAAACAAGTCTTGGATTTGAACAGGTTCAAAAGAAATGGGAAGGAGAGTCAACTTCAAGTTTTGGAGGTGAAGAAACTTTAGATGAAGATACTTCAAAAGAAGATAGTGTAAAAGAAAGTTAGACATCAGAGGATGAGTTGGACAATAGAGAGTTCAAAAAATATAGGAACAATGCACAAAGAAGATACAAATGGAACATCAATCAGAACAGGTCAAGAGAGACTAAGATACCAATGAGGTCAAGACAAGGAAACTTAAATGGAAGATGTTTTTCATGTCATAGGTTTGGGCACATGGCTTCACAATGTAGGACACATGAAAGATAGGAATATGGGAACAGATAACTTTTCCATGGGTATTGTTACTCATGTAATCAGTTTGGTCACAAGGCAATGAATTGCAGGGTTCATGACAAAAGAGGATATGGCTTCACTAGGAGAAATCCTAAGACATTTGCACCTCCAAGGAATAATAACATTAAGTGTTATAAGTGCAATAATGATGGTCACACAACAAAGTGGTGTAGAGCAGATATTCCAGAAACAGGTATGAACAAGAACACAAATAGGAACATGGATATGAATAGGAATAGGAACATGGATATGAACAGGAATAGGAACAAGAACAGGAATGTAGACATGGACAGGAACATGGACATGGATAGAAATAGTCAAAGGAATCAAAAAATTTAGATAAGAAGAAAAGAGGATAAAGGTAAAGAACAATGCTTTCTAGGAGTAGAAATACTCCCACCCCAAAATTAACCACCTCAAAAGGAGGTGGGGGAGGGGCTAAGCTAAGAGGCTCATTCTTAGCCCCGAGCCCCAAAGGTGACCCTTTGCCATTGATGTCAAATGGGGAGAGATTTGAGTAAGGGGGAGAGACTTGATACTTGAAGAGAGCATTGAGCCAGGGGGAGCAATGTCCTAGGGGGAGCAGGACAAAAAGCAAGTCAAGTTTTTGGTAAAAAGAATTTGGGTTGCCATCAATGACAAAGGGGGAGATTGTTGGACATTTTGAGTCCCTAAGTCAAAGTTGTCATTGATGTCACCGGATGAAGTCATCATTAATGTCAAGGACTTCGTCAAGAAATAAAGTTGTCAAGGTTGTCATTTGATATCCAGGAAGAAGCTTCAAATAACGCCAAAGGTCAAGAGAATCCATGCAGAAGTTAAAGGCAAAATGGCTCCATAATATTTTAATTTTATATGGAAGCTTAGTTTAAAAGGTGTTTCATAAAAACCTAAGGAGGCTTATTGCAAAGTTAAAAAGGAGATATAATATTTATTTTATAAATTATTTAAATTCAATGTGAATTTAAATTTTATAAATAAATGTTACTTATACCAAGTTATGCAATGAGCAATGAGGAGGACTTAATAAGCCCAAAGGTTTCTAAAAGAATTAATTTATAATATTTAAATTCAAAATAATTTAAATAAATTATAAATTAATAAAGTCTAAAGCGCCCACGTTCTATAGTTGGAAGAAATTTAAAGCGTTGATGTCACGTGGTTTAAAGAAAATTCGAAGCATCGACGTATTCAAACAAAGGTGGAAATTATTATATAAACCATGCCCAAGGGGCATTAATTTTTATCCTTGCTCGAATGAAAAAAATTGCATGTGAATTGGAGCTCGTGAAAAAGACTACAAAATTCGTGTTTGTGTATGCCAATGAATAGAAATAAAAGGAAAGGCATAGATCAGTTGGAAGCCATCCGGGCAGTGTGGCCTAGTGGCAAGAGGGCAGTGGCTAGAGTGCTTGGACGCAAGGAGACCAGCATTCAAAATATGGTGGTTGTGCTTGGTAGTTGTGTTGGGTTGAAGGTGCCAAAGGCGAGGTGCACATTTTGCAAAATGTAAGGTGGGGATACTTTTGAAGCACGTGGTGCTTCCCACACTCCAAGCGAGCGCGTAGCTCATGCGACGGTTGGAGTCCATGGCTAAGGCATTGGTCATGGGTTGCGTTGAGGGTTCGAATCCCTCCAAAGGTAAGGTAATTAAATTTTGATTATTTTTAATATTGCCTAAAGTTGGGAGTTAAAAGGGGTTGCTAGTTGGAAATAGTTGAAAGGGTTGCTAGTTGAAAATTGGTGTTTGTTGGAAATTGTTTTTAATAAAATTTGGAGTTATAAGGAGTTTGATTTTATTTTTAAATAAAGTCTTAATTATTATATTTGCATATTGGAGGAGTAAGACTTTAAGAGTGTTGATTTTATTTTTAAAGGGACTTTTGCCAAAGAGATTATTATGAAGGTGTTGGATATTATTTTAAAGTTGGAGTGATAAGGTGTATTTTGTTTGATATCATTTTGTATTGTGATTCATTGAGAAAATTATTATCTTCTAACCTTTCTTGAGATTGGCAAAGAAGTGATTGTGAGTGTGGCAGATTTGTGTGGTCTACTCCTTGTCAAGAAAAAGGTATGGGCAAATTCTTCCTTGGTTGAGTTGATTGGTTGGTTTTCTGAAAAATAAGTTTGGAGTGAAAAGGACTTGATTAGGTTTCCTTTGAGAGTCTTATTGAAGGTTGATTGATGAGTATGGTTTTCTGAAAGAGATTTGATGCTACATTGTTTAGTGAGTATTGAATTAATACCTCAAGGTTTTCTAGAATAAAGATGTATCATTGAAACCTTGTTTGACAAGCATTGTTATTGAAGAGAGTTGTTATGCAAAGAACTTGAACTAGGGTTTGAAAAGAACATGAGTATCATTGTTATGTGAGATTTGTTGTTGAGCATTGTTGGAAACATTTTGAGTTGGTGGTTATATGCTTGGACTAGGGTTTGTGAGAAAGGGGTGTTTTATTAAGTGATTAGTTGAGTAGAGTTGGTTGAGCCTAGTCAAGTGGTTGTATGAAGTGATTGTTCAAGTTCCATAAGACAAACTATTCTATATTCTGATTTGAGTTGATTGAGCATTGAGTGTAGAACATATTGAGTCTCTAACAATTCTCTTTATGTTTCTATGAGATTGGACAAGTTCTATGTGGACTTGTTAAGAATATTTGAGGCAAGTCTTTGAGAAGACTTGTGGACTAATTTTGTGTGAGCTTTTTGTGGAAGCTTACAATATAGATTTGGTTAAGTTCTGTGTGAACTTATTGAGCAGATTTGGTTAAGTTCTATGTGAACTTATTGAGCAGATTTGGATAAGTTATGTGTGAACTTATTGAGCAGATTTGGACAAGTTCTATGTGGGCTTATTGAGCATATTTGGACAAGTTCTAAGTGATCTTGTTGAGCATATTTGAACAAGTTATGAGTGGACTTGTTGAGAACATTTGAGCAAGTTCTGAGTGGACTTGTTGAGCAGATTTGAGCAAGTTCTGAGTGGACTTGTTGAGCAGATTTGAGCAGGTTCTAAGTGGACCTATTGAGTAGATTTGAGCAAGTTCTGAGTGGACTTGTTGAGCAGGTTTGAGAAGGTTATGAGTGGACTTATTGAGTAGATTTGACAAAGTTCTAAGTGGACTTGTTGAGAAAATTTGAGGAGGTTCTAAGTGGACTTGTTGAGTAGATTTGAGCTAGTTTTGAATGGGCTTGTTGAGCAGATTTGAGCAAGTTTTGAGTGGACTTGTTGAGCAAATTTGAGCAAGTTTTGAGTGGAATTTTTGAGCAGATTTGAGCAAGTTTTGAGTGGACTTGTTGAGCATATTTGTGCTAGACCGAAGGACTAAGTTTAGTGTAGATTTGAGACAGAGCTTTGGAGGTGATAGAGCAGAGAGGATAGTAGTCTCCAGTGGATAGAGATCCATCAACTAGGGTAGTGAGGATAGGTCTTCTGAGTGGGGATAAGAGTCTTCAGTGGAGAGAGATCCACAAGCCAAAGCAGAGGAGGCGATAGTCTTCTAGAGGATCACCAGCCAGAGTAGAGGAGAAGGAGTTCTCCTGTGGATAGAAATCCACGAACCTAATTTAGGGGATTGGTATCTCCTTTGGATAGAGGTCCATAAACATTGTAATAGGGAAAGGATTCCCAGAAGATTGATTGAGAAAATTTTAGTGAAATATTTTCTTCGTGGAGTAGCCCACATTGGGTGAACCACATAAATTATGGTGTCTCTATTGTGTGTGATGATTTGTGCATTGCTTTGATTACTGATGTTGAAATTGCTATCTATACATTGCATAATATTAATTTGGAAAGAAAAGTAAAAAGAGGTCTTATACTGTTCATCCCCCCTCTCAGTATAAGCTTGTGTTCTTCATTTTGTATAAGATTTGAGTGAAATATTTTGCTTTCATTTATTTCTTCAAAATATTATAAATTCCAACATGGTATCATAGTGGGTGTGGAGCAACATTTCTTGGTCATGCAAGAAGTATCTTCAAAGCCTTTGATCCTTCTTCCAAATTCTAGAATGAACTTATTTTGTTCAAAGTTTTTTAGTAATTCTAAATTTATTTTACCAAATATTTTTCTTCCTTCATTATTATCGAAGTTGTTTTGGCTTTCCCTAAAAATTTTTGGATCATATTTTGGATTGCTGCTTTGTTCCTCCCTTCAAATAAATAGTAAAAGGGAGGGAAAGTGGATTTTAAATTTAAATTAAAAACATTTTAATGCCTACTACAATTTGTGCATGCTCATATGTTTGCATGCATCAAAACTAACATCATTATCTTTGGCAACTTCTAGAAAGCTCTTCGTGGTGGTTTTGATAGTTTTATTAGAATCAAAGAGGTGGATTCTTGGTTATGCAATGGTATACTAAGGAATTGGCATTTGAGTGTTAGGGGTTCAATTTCCCATGCAATCCAATTTTGGTTGTGCTTAGATGTGCTGTAGGGATCAAAGGATGTTATGGCCCTTTTGGTATCTAATTAGTGGCATGATTTAGTGGACATAAAAATGACTATAAAGGAGTAGAAAGCTGAATGCTTTTATTTTGAGCCTTCATGGTAATATTTTTGCTTTTAAGTAGTAAATAATTTGATGATAGCTATGACATAATTGATGTTCTCATCATAGAATATCGTGGTTTACTAGAGAAACCCCATTCTATACTATATTTAAGGTCATTACATTTTAGGGTCAAGTCTTTGCATGAGCGATTTTTGATAGGACAAATTTGGGAGATAGGTATATTAGTGGTTTCTTGACATCCTCTCTCCAATGGATGGCTTTTTGCCTTAGTTACACCAAGGATTTTGGCAAGAGAAAAGATTGATTTTGAAATCCATGGTCAATATGGTGGCCAATGTGGTCCTCTCTAGGGCCATGTCAATAAGGATTCAACAAGTGTCAATGACAAGGTAAACTAGAGACAATGAAGTGGTGGAACATGATTGAAGTTCAACAACAAATCAAAATAAATAAATGGAAGCTTGAGATGGGTTGTTGCAACCCTAAGGTTTGAGCACTTAATTTTTAATATTTTGTGGTCTATGAGGGTAAAATTTTTAGAGGCCATATCTTTTGCATATGGAAGTAGTTTTACCCATATCTTTAAAATCACATAAATTTTTATCTCTATGTAGTAAAGGTATTAGTTCATGGGCCTAATATGGTATTAGGGGTTGGACTATGTAATATGGACCATAAATCCCTAGTTACTCATATTAGTGAGTAGAATTATAGTGTTTGGTCAATTTAGATGATTGTACTACTATGAAGTAAGAACATGTGGTGCATCTTTTAGAAGGATAAAACAATTGTTCTTGATGATAAACATCACCATAAAAAAAAAATTCTCTTGGTTTGTTTTCCTTGTTGATTAAACCAAAGTTATATATTCACATCAAAGAGGAGAGTGACCCTATCAAAGTATGGTTAAAATTGCATGATATGTTTGGAAAGTTAATACTACTAAAGTAGGTTGCCTAGAATTGTAGCTTTCCTCTCTTAAAGTAGTTGAGGTTGATAGAGTTGAGGACTATATTGTAAGAATCTAGGATTTAAGGGAAGATATTGCAAATTTTAAAGGAAAAAATAAATATGATGTAGAATGCATACAAATTTCCCTAGCTAATCCCTTCCCACTTTTAGATGTTGAACCTAATGGCTAATATGATTTCTTTGTTCTTGGAATCTTATAAGACTCTTATTCTTGATTATATTTTCCCTCTGCTAGTTCATTTATAGGTGAAAATATAGAATTTGTTAGCATTTAAATTAGGATTGTTGGCAGTTTTGTTTGATGACAAGCTTAGGACGACAAGTTAGAAGAGAATTGTGTTTTAAAGTCTCTTTACTCCCCTATTTTCTAGTTCTGCAGTTAGTACTTTTTTTGGGCTATATAAACATTGTGATATTTTATTTTATTGCTAATGTGAAATCCTAATTTATACTTGGTATCAGAGCTATCAGTTAGGGGTTAGGGAATAACATTATCTTAGGCACACATACCAAGGAGCGACCATAGGCATGCATCTTGAGGAGCGACCTATAGGCACACATCTCGAGGAGTAGCTTGCAAAGGAGCCTGTGCATGTGAAGAGCTAAAGCTAACCCAAACATGACACAGATCTTGAGGAGTAGACTGGACAAGAAGCTAGAACTGGCCTGCAACACAAAGAACAAGGAGCTAATACAGAGCTGACATCATCACACATGGATCAAGGTGTTGAAACGAAGCTAACATGGCAGATGACAGGAGCTGACCTAGCAAAAATATTGAGGTATGAGTTGACCTAATAGACACATGGTGATGTGCCACTGGATCGAAGGCAAACACATGGCAGACGATAGAAGAGGACACTTGGTAGTTGATGAGACTGAGCTGGCAAGTGCATGTGAATCGAGGCAAACAAGAAGGTGAAATGGCCTATTGTCACGTGGCAGGTGATGTGGGAAGTTTTTATTGGTTGACTCGATGAAAAATGGGTGGGTTTTTATTACCCAAATGCAATCAAATGTTTTTGCATGTGTTTTAGTTTTTAAAGCACTAAATTGTCATCCGCCTGGCGGATCTGGGATAAAATATCCCAATTTGTTTTTTATCGCAAAGTGAAAAAATTTATTAAAGGCATCCACCTTGCCTTCATGTCGGGAAAGGTAGCCCAACTGGCTCGAGGAGCCAGTCGAGAGTACTACCGCTGGGTCACGGGTTTGACTCCTCGCTGAGTGACGACAAAGTATTTTTTAATTTGTTTTTCTCAACCAGTTTAAAGGTGAAGGTCCTAACCTTCACTCATAGGTGGTGATCTACCATGGCCGGTTGGAGGCTGAGCATCAAGGCCTTGAAAACCATTAGGTCGAGGGTTCGAAACCCTCTCACCCACTAAAAAAAAAAATTATTATTTTTTATTTTGCAAGGTTTTAAAGTTAAATAAAATTAAATTTAAGAATTTAATTAATAGTTTAATATTAATTTAATTAAAAATTCATTTTTAAATTTTTTTTTAAATGATTTTTAATTGAAATTAAATTTTATTATTAATTAGAATTTTTGATAAAAATTTATTTTTATTTTGCAATCTTAAAAAAACCATTGCCTAAGAGGCAATTTTTGTAACAACCTAAGAGGCTTTAAAGGGGGATATTTTTTGCATCAAATGGGAATATTTCTGCAGCCACTAATGTTAAGGTCAACTGGATGCTATTATGCCCTTCATTCTCTTTTATAAAGAGAAACCCTTTAATCCTTTGATGAAAAGTTTGAATGTATGGATTGAATATTGTATTCAATCAACTTCAAAATGTTGTAATAGCAAATCAAAGAGCACAAGATGCAGGATATGACGTTGATTTCGAAGACAATTATTTTGGTAGAAAATATGAGGAGTCATAATCTGTATAAGTTGCACCACATGAGCCTGAGATTATTTATCTGAGTGACAATGAATAAGTTGAAATAGTGGAACCATAACCACATTAACCTGAAGTCATTATTGTTAGTGACGATAGTGATTCAATTGTTGACAAATTTGTCAATAAATTGATAGGAGAACATATGCAAGTAGAACAAGATATCTTCGAGAGAGTAGATCAAGTAAGATTTGATTTAAATCTGTAATTTTTCCTTTGAAAATCATAGTGCATTGATTGTATTGAGAAATAAAAGAAGTGTGTTTCTAGTTTATTTCAAAATTTATGGCATCAAATAATAATCTACCCATACCTAAATTTAGTGGGTTAGATTATGAGTATTGGTCCATCAAAATGAGGACCTTACTCATTGGTAAAGTACTATGGGATGTAGTCAAAGAAGGTTATGTAGAACCTTCAGATTAGACCACTTTGAGTGCAGCAGATAAGAAGACCAAAAAGGATGCCCAAAAGAGCAACTCTTCTACCCTCTACCATCTCCAAGTAGCTTTGGAGAAAAGTATCTTTTCAAGGATTGCTTCCTATTTATTAGCCCAAGAAGCATGGAAATCCTTGAAGGATAGTTATCAAGGTAGTGATCAGGTGAAGCAAGTGAGGCTTCAAACCTTGAAGAGGGATTTTGAAAACCTAAAAATGCAAAATGATGAACAAGTTGGTGATTATTGCATTAGAGTAAAATCCATTGTAAACAAAATGCAAACCCTTGGATATGACATAAAAATTGAATTAGTGGTGAAGAAAGTGTTGAGGACACTTCTTTCAAAATGGAATCATATAGCAGTCATTATTGAAGACTCCAAATATCTTTCTAGCCTATCTTTTGATGCTCTAATTGGTTCCTTGATGGCTCATGAAGAAATATTACAGGGGTCTACTTCAACAAGCTATGGAGGTGATGATAAAGCTTTCTCATCCAATGAGGGTGCAGATAGAGGCCAAGGAAGAGGCCAAGGCAAATGACAAAGAAGAGGCAGAGGAAGAAGTAGCTCAAGAGGTGGCAATCCAGGAAGAGGTGGAAATCGAGGTAGAGGTGGCAATCAAAATAGAGGTTTCAATCAAGGAAGGAGTGGCAATCAAGGAAGAGGAGGTGATAAAACAAAGAAAGCTTATTTCAATTGTGGCAAGCCTAGTCATTTTGCTTGAGATTGTTGGTCCAAGACTTCTAAGGATGGAAGAGGTCAATATGGCAACTATAGTGAAGAAGAAGGAACTTCAAATCTTTTTCTTACTTATGGAAAATTAGACCAAAGTCTAAATGACACTTGGATTTTACATACTGGTTGTTCCAATCACATGAGTGGTAAAGAAGAGCTCTTTGCTACAATGGATTCCACCTACAAATAAAGAATTAAGTTGGGTGATGACAAAGCTCTACAAGTTGAAGTTATTGGAGCCATGGAGGTTCCAGCAAAAGAAGACATCAAAAAGGTAAATGACATATATTACACCCCCAAACTCCAACATAATTTGCTTAGTGTTGGAAAAATGATGGAGAAAAATTATAGACTTGTTTTTGATGAAGTCAAATGTGTAATTTTTGATAAGAACAGTTGTAATAGAGTCATTACACAAGTACCTATGACAAATAATATGTTGTTTCCTCTTATGTTTGGAGAAAATGGGGGTGCTCAACTTGCTAGTATTGCTATAGCAAATCCAAGTGTGCTTTGGCACTTGAGATATGGTCAACTAGATTTTGCAAGCTTGAAATTGTTAACTTCTTAAGCTATGGTGTGTGTACTTCCAAAATTTGATGAACACATGGAGGTATGTGAAGGGTGTGCTTTGGGAAAGCACTCTAGATCCAAGTTTCCAAAAGGACAAGTGTGGAAAGCTCGACATCCACTCCAATTGGTGCATTCGAATGTTTGTGGTCCAATGCAAACCAAAAGCATTGGTAATAATTCCTACTTTATCACTTTCATAGATGATTTCTCTAGGATGTGTTGGATCTATTTTTTGAAAACCAAAGATGAAGTTTTTGATTGTTTCATATATTTCAAAAATACTGTAGAGAAACAAAGTGAATTAATTGTAAAATGTCTAAGGATAGATAGATGAGGAGAGTATTCTTCAAATGCATTTCTAAAATATTGTAAGGATTGTGGAATAAAAATGCAATTCACAACTGCCTAAACTCCACAACAAAATGGTGTGGCTAAAAGAAAGAACCACACCATAGTAGAAATGACTAGATCGATGCTTCAAACTAAGCATCTAAGTAATATGCATTGGGCAGATGCTATAAGAACTAGTGTTTACATTTTGAATAGGAGTCCTACTTATAGTCTATATGGGATCACTCCTTATGAAGGTTGGTATGGAAACAAGCCAAATGTAAAACACTTTAAGGTTTTGGGTTGTCTTGCCTATGCACACATTCCTGATGAGCAAAGAAAGAAACTTGACCCCAAAAGTCAAGCATGTACATTTGTTGGATATTGTGAGTCTACCAAAGCATATAGACTCTACAATCCCAAAAAACATAAAATTGTACTTTCCAGGGATGTAATTTTTTATGAAGGGGGAGAATGGGGTCATCAAAAACTTTTTTTTGATGATGGATCTCATGATGCAAGTTCCTCTTAAGTGCAGCAAGTGCAGCCCAAAAATAGCAAAGGAAGTCCTCCAAGCCCAAGTATGAGTATACCAGATGCTACTCCAAGTCCTTCTCCACAAATATCGGTAAGTTCTTCACTAATGGATATTGGTTCTCCATCAAGAGGTAGAAGAACACTTTAGTACCATTCATCTTACCAAATGTTGGATAAGAATTTCCAAAAAAGATACACTAAAATTCAACCTAGTGAAATGAATGTAATTTTAAAAAGACTTGAAAATATGCATATGTATGGTGATGATGACTCCCAAGAACCTAAGGGAGATGTAGTCAATTATCATTTAATGACTAGTGCACAACTAGAGCCATCTAGCTATGAGAAAGCATGCACTCATGATGTATGACAACAAGCCATGGAAGAGGAAATAACCTCTATAAAAAATAATGATACTTGGGAGCTAGTGAAGCTTCCTAAGGGTAAAAAATGTGTTGCATGCAAATGGTTCTATAAGATCAAATTCAATGCTGATGGAATCATTGAAAGACACAAGGCAATACTTGTAGCAAAAGGATTCACTTAGAAATATGGCATTGACTATGAGGATACCTTTGCTCCTATTGCAAGATAGGAAACTATCAGATTAGTACTTTCCTTGGCTTCCCACAAAGGGTAGAAAATTCAGCACATGGATGTAAAGAGTACATTTCTCAATGGGTACTTGACTAAATAGGTTTATGTCGAAAAAACTCAAGGTTTTAAAGAACAAGGTAAGGAGAACCTTGTATACAAACTGAAAAAAGCACTATATGGCCTCAATAAAACACCAAGAGCATGGTACTCTCACATTGATGACTACTTTAAGGAGTATGGATTCACTCAGAGAAAAGTGAACCTACTCTCTACTAACTAAAGCAAGGTAAATATATTATCATAGTTTATTTATATGTGGATGATCTCATATTTATGGGTAGTAATGATAAGATGAATAAGTAGTTCAAACACTCCATGATGAAACAATTTGAAATGAAATATTTAGGCTTAATGCATTATTTCCTAGGCATGGAAGTTCATCAAACAGATAGAGGGATATTCATATGTCAACACAAATATGCTCAAGATATGATTAAGAAATTTACCATGGAGCAATGCAAATATTTTGCAACTCCAACGGGACATGGGATCCAATTGAGAAAATATATTGGAGCATCCAAAGTTGACATGACCACTTACAAGAGCATGGTTGGGAGTCTGATGTTTCTCACCAAAACAAGACCTGATATTCAATATGTTGTTTCTCTTGTTTCAAGGTTTATGGCTGATCCATCTAAACTTCATTTTCAAGCAACTAAAAGAATTCTGAGATATGTAAATGGTACATTGGATTTTGGGATCCATTACCACAAATGTAATTATGTAAAATTAGTTGGCTTTAGTGATAGTGATTGGGACAACAATATAGATGATAAAAAATCTACTTCAGGAAATTGTTTTAGTCTTGGGTCAAGACTAATTACATGGAGTTCCAAAAATCAGACTATTGTAGCATTGTCATCTACTGAGGCTGAGTATATAGCAATCACACATGTTAGTACTCAAGCTCTATGGTTGAGAAAATTCCTTGAAGATATTGGAGAACGACAAAGTGGTCCTACAAGATTTTACTATGACAATATGAGTGCCATTCAATTTGCATATAATCCCATCCACCATAGAATATTAAAACACTTTGATATGAAGTATCACTTCATTCAATACATGGTAGAGAACCAGGTAGTTGATCTTTAACATTGCAACACTTTGGACAACATGGCAAACATCTTCACCAAAGGCATTGCTAAAGCTCAATATATAAAGCTGAGAGATTGTCTTGTTAGCCCTCTCAACTTTAAGGGGGAGAATGTTAGCATTTAAATTAGGATTGTCAGTAGTTTTATTTTAAATTATTTTAACTCTCCTATTTTCTAGTTTCGTAGTTAGTAGTTTTTTCTCGGCTATATAAACATTGTAATATTTTATTTTATAGCTAATGTGAACTCCTGATTTATATAATTATGGTGGTACTCCACAAATACAATCTCATGCAAAGGAATTCAAATCTAAGGAGGGTAAGACCCAAGGGCTCAAGGTCCAAGCTAATTCTTCAAAGAAAATAAATATAACTTACAAATACTATAATAAGAGATATCCAATCAATAATTGCATGTTAAAACTATAAAAGGATTGAAGTTTAGTACTTGAAGCTTGGTAGATGTCTTCAAAATTATGAGGGAGATTCTAAAGGATCCATATCAACTGAAGAGGCTTACTAGAACATCCATTATAGGGGGAAGATAGTATTGTCACTATTGTCTTCTCTCCTTGGCCTCTCAGTCCAACTTATGGGGGCATATTGAGATTGTAATCTAATTCATGGCCAAGGCTGATATTGTGTGATGCTTTAGATAGCCCTACAAGTATTTTATTATACAATGTGTTAATTATTTATAATATTTTTGCTGGACATTCTGAGTAGATAAGTTGTCATTGATGTCAAGAGTTAGTGGTCATTGATGTCAAGCTTTCAGCACTAGTTAGTGGCAGTTTCAATGGGCAACATCAATTTTAGGTTCTCTAGTTTTAGTTGATCAAGACCCGGTTTTAGGAAGATAAATGTGGTCTAAAGTGCAAAAAGCCCAAGTGAATAATATTATAATATTTTTTATAATATTATAAAGGGAAGTTTTAAATTAATTATAAATTAATTAATATAATTTTATTATAAATTAATTTATAATTTAATTTACTTAAGTTATTTAAATTAATTATTAGTTAATTTTGATATTAGTTATAAAGATTAATTTATATTAATTTTTAACTAACCCTAAGGAGGGTTATCAAATTATAATTCAAATTTTTGAAATTTGAATTCCAAGCACCGACGTGGGAGAAAATTTCTAAAATCATGTATAAAAAGGGGGATCATCCCACCTTAGAAAAATTACCATGCCTTTGATATTTTAATACATGTGAACCTTACGAATTGTGCTATATCCAAGCAAAGAGTGAGCATTGTGATTTTCGTGGAAGTCAACGATGTACTAAGGCATAAGGTGAATGAAACATTTATTCCTTCACATGGGCATCACTAGCCCACATGGTGGACTCCCAAGCACTAATGCGCTTAGGCTTCAGGAGATAGCAAATCGAATCTTGTCGAAACCTATTTTTGGGAAAACAAAAGGTATGCATTTAAATTGAGCGCCAAAAATTTTGGAAGGGTTAGTTGAGTATTCAAAATTTAATTTTTGCATTTTTATTTGGTTTGTAAGGTTGTAATGGGAGTTATAAGGGTTGTGCAAAATTAAAATTTTGGTGTTATTTGCTTTGTTGTTTGGAAAGGGTAGTAAGTATTTTTAGAAAGATTGTTTAAAATCTTATGGTGTTGGATATTATTTTAAGTTGGAGTTTATAAGGTGTATTCAAGGAATTATTATTTTCATGTATGATTTGATGATTGGAACAATAAGGCATAGTTGATATTTGAGTATTTTTTTGTCTAAGGAATATTTGAGAAAGTGTTAAGGATGAGATTTTTTCATTTAACCATTGAAATTGGAAGGAAGAAAATTGTGATTTAGACAGGTTTTCTAAGAATAGTTCTACATCAAACAAAGGTATGGACATATTCTTCCTAGTGAGTGATTGTTTAATTTTGTGAATACTAATTTGGAGTGAAAAGGATTTGGTTAAGGGTTTCCTTGTTGAGTGTGTTTTGAATTAATGATTCAAGGTTTTCTGGAATAAAGAGATGATAAAATCTTGTTTTATAAGCATTATTGTTGAGGTGATTAAGTTGAGTGAAATTGAACTAGGATTTGAAAAGAACATGAGTATCATTGTTATGTGAGATTGGTTGATAAGCATTGTTGGAAATGTTTGAATGAGTGTTCATATGCTTGGACTAGGGTTTGTAAGCAAGGGATATTTCATTGAGTAATTAGTTCAGTAGAGTTGGTTGAGCCTAGTCAAGTGAATTTGTTGAAGCAATTGTTCAGGTTATATAAAATAAATTGTTCTATATTATGAACTGAGTGAGTGAAAGTGATTGAGAATTGAGGTGAATGTGAAGCATATTGAGTGTATAACAATTTTCCATATGTTTCTAAGAGAGTGATTGAAAGTGATTGAGCATTGTGATGAATGTAAAGCATATCGAGTCTCTAAAAAATTCTCTTTATTTTTCTATGAGATTGGACAAGTTCTAGTGTGGACTTGTTGAGTAGATTTAAGGTAAGTCTTAGAGAAGACTTGTGGACATATTTGTGTGAGATTTTTTTGAAGCTTACAATATAGATTTGAAGATAGATATTGAGGAAATATTTGAGTATAGAAGTTGGTACATATTTGAGTACAGGTTTGTGCCAGATCAGAGACAGATATTGAGCAAATTTTTTCTAGACCAAAGGATTGCATTTAGTGTAGATTTAAGACAGATCTTTGAAGGTTATAGAGTATAGAGGATGATAGTATCCAGTGGATAGAGATCCATTAGCCAGGGCAGTGTGGATAGGTGTCTTCAGTGGATAGAGATCCATTATCCAGAGTAGTGGGGGCAATAGTTCTTCTAGAAGATCACCAGTCAAATCTAAGGAGAAAGGAGTTCTCCTGTGGATAGAGATCCATAAACTTGATTAAGGGGATTTGTGTCTCCTTTGGATAGATATCCATAAACATTGTAGGCAAAGGATTCCCAAGAGAATTTATTTGAGAAAAATTTATCAGGAATATTTTCTCCATGGAGTAGCCCACATTGGGTGAACCACGTTAAATCATGTCTCTCATATGTGTAATTCTTTGTGTGATGTTTACTACTTTAATATTGTTGATGGTATTATTTGTATTAAAAAGCAATTTTTTTATCTTATACTATTCACCTCTCCTATCAGTATAAGCACATGTTCTTCAATTTTATTATGTAATCCCTATGGGCTATGGTTAACCTTTTTATGGTTAAACCCTATTTATAACTTGTAATTAACCTAAAAATCTCTTGTTATGTCAACTTAAATTAAATATTATTATGTCAGGATTTTGGTATTCCTATAAATACCCCTTCCCACTCATTTGATTATTGGAGTGTTGTATAATATTATATATAGTGATTATTTATGGTTTCTATAGGTGCCCATCCAATCTTTATATTTTTTGTCCTTCTTTTACCTCTTGTATAAGATTTGAGTGAATGTTTTACTTCCATTCATTTATAGCAAATATTGTGAATTCCAACAAGACATGCATCCAAGAGAATCACTAGATAATAGCTAAGATAATTCTTAGAAACATCATAGGGACCTATCAAATAGGTATTCACTACTCCATTGAATACCCTCCAATTTTGATAGAATTTTTAGATTCTAATAAGGTAGGTAAATTGGATGAGTAGTGTTCCATCATAGGCTTTATGTTCTATTTCGTATTTGGCCCATGTTTATGGTGTTCCAAATTACAATCCATAATTTTTTAGGTTTTCATTAAGACCTAATATTGTGTTGCTAAGGAGGGAGCTAAGTTTCTTAGGTGGATTCTCATGATTTTAGAGAAGACAAGTATTCTTTAGAGCTTTCTAATCATCCTTTAATATGAAAATAAAAGCACTATTCAAGTTTCCCATAATCAAGTGTTCCATTTGTAACCAAATTACAAAGAGTTATTATGAACTTTATGAGATGTATTCATGATCATGGGATGCTAAATATAGTGTTTATGCTTTCATTAGAGTAGGCAATAATTATATTAACCAAGGTCATACCCAAGGTCACTTTAGTACACATGTGCAAGCTTCTTGGAGTTGAAGATTATCTCTTAAGAGGGATGCAAAGTAAGGGTCTCTCTCTCTCCATTCAACTTAATGGAGGATGGTGGAACATGTGGCGGCTAATATTCTCTTGAGGCCATGATTGTGTATTTGTACTTGTGTTTGTTATATTTTTCCTTTTGGCCCATGTAAATCTTGAAAAGTTTTCTTTTATAATTTTTCATTTTATTTTATTCCTTAGGGTTGGTATCACAACCTTGACCTAAAGGAATCATGTACTTAGGTATAAATACCCCTTTATACCAATATTTTTTGTTATTAGTTGCACTATAATTTATTTTATTTCAGTGAGATTATTTTGTGTCCATAGACACCCCATAATATTCTATGTTATATTTTTTGTTGTTTATTCCTTTGTTAAAGAAATACTAGGTAATATTTGGTTCCATTCAAATCTAAAATTTGTTAGGACAGATTTTGGGTAGTCATCCACCAAAATTTAACCTAAATAGATACCCCTAAATGCTAAATACATTGATTGAAAATATGGTAAAATAATTGCTTAAGGTAGTAATAATTTGTATGGGTGTTAATCCTTACTTTTCATCGGTAATCTTAGTATGAAGGAATAAATAGATCATGGAAATTGTGTGGGGACATCCTAGAATTTAACAAAATTATTACCAAGGATAAGTTCTTGAATTTGATGATAGCTACTCTTATATTAATTCCATGGTGCTAATATTTTCTCCAAGTTATATTTATGATCAAAGTACCACAAAATTCACTTATGAGAAGAAGATATTTCCAAGAAAACTATCTAAAATTATGAAGGACGATAAATTTTTGGTCATGCCTTTAGGTCTCAAAACCTCCCATCAATATTCTAATGTCTAATGAATAAAAAAATTTGGCCCCGCTTTTGGAAATTCATCATGATATTTTTTGATGAGATTCTCAACTACAATAGAACAAGGGAAGAACATCTCATTCACTTGTATTAGAGCCTATAACTTATTTTAGAGAATCAATTATATGAAATACAATCCAAGTGTTCTTTTGGTCAAATGAAGATCACAACTTTTAGGCATATTGTATTAGAATAAAGGGTTAAAGTGGTTTCTAAGAAGTTTAAAATATAAATAATTGACCCAACCCAAAAATCATTAGAAGCCCTTAAGGATTCTTTTGTCTCGAATACTAGTATAGTAAATTTGTTATATAATGTTCTAAAATTATAGTTGCATTGAAAATAATGTTGAAACAAACACATCCATGTGGTTTGAAGCTACACGAAGGGCTTTTTACTCACTCAAATAGGCTATGTGCACTAGATTGATACTCGTTAAGCCATTTTTTCCTAAATTATTTAGCACTGAAAATAATGCATGAGGGAGTAAAATTAAAGAAATTTTGCTACAAGAAGGAATACCATTAGGATTTATTAGTAAGGCTTTTGTAATAACAAATATGGTAAAATCTACCCATGAGAAGGATTTTTTGGTCATTCTTCATGTTGTAACTCATTAGTAGCCATATCTTATGGGAAGATATTTTTACAGAAAGACTGATTATAAAAGCCTTAATTTTTTTAGAGTATATTACATTATTTGGTACATGTCAATGTACCACCTTGGGTACATAACTAGAGTAGGAGTTTAATTTAGATTAAATTTAAGTAGTTACTTCCAAAAATGTAATAAATGCACAAATTTCAATATGCAATGATGTAAATGTACAAGGAATCCACTTGTACATGAGTCATAGAAAAGGTAGTTGAAGAGTCATAGGTAGAGTAAGAGCCAAGGAACTTATATTCCTATATATATGCCTCATAGAGAATAAAATTAGAGAAGTAGAGAATATAGATACTACATAGTATAGATTAGTAGTGGAGTGCAATGTAGCTCTTCAAAACAATTTATGGAGTGTTCATGTCCTCCATTATACTGCATTGTACTATTTTCATGAGCTTTCATTAATGGCATACTTTTGAGTTATTCCAAAAGTATATATTATAGATTTCATACAAATTATAGTGCCATTATATAATTATTATAGCTTTATTATTTTACATCATGTGATTGAATTTAATTTATTATATACCCATCAAAAGCTAACAGTGGTATCAGAGCCATGGTAGATCGATAGGATCTAGTGAGAAAGCCACAAGAGAGAGTGAGAGTAGATATCAAATCTCATTTTTAGAATTTTTGAGATTGTATTTGGCTAGAGTATTTCCATAGGGTTGCAAAAAAATTCATGAAAACTAGGACTCAATATTGATTCCACTAGATTGAAAAATCAACTAGTGAATACTGATTATATCTAGATTTAGAGTTTTTTCTATTAAAATATTAATACTTTGTTGCAGGAAAAAGGAGATTCAAAGAAAGTTGGTAAGTTTTATATAAAATAGCTAGGAATAATATCTTATTTAGAATCAATCCAACACCAGAAGAAACAAATGGGAGAGAAAATAGTTGGGGGCTTGTAGAAAAGGTCCCATTGTTAGAGATTGTAGACCTACAAAGTGTAGAAGAAGAAAAGGCCATAGGAGCCTTATTGAAAATTTGAGGGAGAAGAAGCTTCAGAGAAGAGTCCAAGAGAATATTGGAGGTTGTTGATCTCCATTCAAGACTACAAATAGCATATTGAAGACTTCACCCTAAATAAGTTGAATATACCCATAGAAGGTCCCATTGAAGAACTTATAGTTTTGAAAGAGAATGGAGAAGGACTAGTAAAAGTCATATTCTTGAAGCAATCAATTTGAGTGATATTAGAGGGAGATCTCATTGCCAAACTTCCATAGTAGAAGTTTTAAGAAAAGGTATCATTGCAAAGACTAAAGAAGCTACGAGAGTGAAGACCCTAGATAAGATATCTCAAGGAGAAACAAGGAGAAGGCTTGGTGAGCCTCATTAAAGGATATTTAGAGAAATCCATTGAAGGAGTTACTAGAAGAACTCATTGCATAAATTTACTACCTAGGATAATTTCTTGATACTAAAGAACTTGGGGTAATTATTTCCATCCGAAAACACGCCCAAGGAAGAAGTATTTGGTAAGAATCTTGCAAAAATTTGGAGGAGACTAGTGAAGACATCAATAGTTTCATATTCTTGAGAAGAAGGCCTAGATTGAAGTTAGAATTTGGCAAGAATGTTTTAGGAGAAAGGAGATAGAGAAGCCACCAAATCTAAAATATTTGGGGATTTCCATTTAAGGCTTGAAAGTTATTTTAGAGATAGGGGTTTGGTATTTTATAGTATAATACTAAAGGGTTCTTGAGAGAAAATCTCAATTGTGATTTGGAGGAGTTTCCTACCAAATTGTTTAGATTCAAAGACAAAATTTTAGTGGAGATATTGACTACTTTGCAATCTAAAATTTTTAGATTTTAGGACAATAAGAAAGCAACAACTTGGGCAAAATCAATAGCTGATAAGTTTAAAATTTTTAGGATACATCCTAAAGGAGAGTTGATGCCACCAAAATATAGATTCAAGAAGCAAGTTAGAGGAGTTACAAAGATACAAATTGGTGAGTTAGAGAGCTATTTTGGACAGCCAATAAGAGTTGCAAGTTCATCTAGTAAAGGGAAATAATTTAGGGAGTTTAGTCACCAAGACATCCATCATCTACAATTCAGTAAGGTAAGCAAGTTTGGTACAAAGGGTTCATTATTTGAACACTTATATTCAGTTCATTATTAAGTTTCATTAAGAACCATATTAGAGCTGAAAGGTTTCAAGGAGAAGGATTAATTTTAAAGTCTTCAATGGAGTGCAAAATATAGTTTATTTTAAGGCTAATACCTACATATTAAAATAGAAGTTAGATATATTTTGAAAGAAATAAAATATCATCTTCCTATTATCTAGTTAAAGCAAAGAAGATGTTACTATTAAGTGAAAGTTGCAGAGATTTTAATGCATATTACAAGTTACTTTGAAGAAGCAATAAGGTGAGATTACTATTGCACTATATTAGTTATTCTTAAGAGATTATTAAGTGCATTGGTTGTGAAGTTGAGGTGAAAGACCAAAGTGAACAAATCAACATAATATTAAAGTGTCTAAAGATACTATTCAATGCAGAAAATCTGTAGCTTATTGTGGCCTAGAGAAGCCACCTAAAAGGGTGATATACCTTCAAGGATTGGAGAAGGAAGCCACTACCTCAAATAAAAATAATAATATACAAAATAAGACTAGGAGAATCTTAGATTTAGGTGCAAATTTAAAAGTACTCTAGTCTAACTATTACAAAGTTGTTTCCATTAGATTCTTGCACCATTATATCCTTGTACTACATATCAAAAGAGGACAAATATAGAGTGTCAAAAATATACTACAATAGCTAACAAGACACCTATTTTAAGTGGCCATATTAGTAAAGTAAAGGAGTAAACTTTGAGCAAGGAAGAGAGCCAATGCAGGGCTCACATTAGCCAAGGTTAAATGTGTCCAAAGACACAAATGTTTGTCATTTAATCCAGTGCCTAGGGTAACATCAACCTACAACATAAAAAGGGTCTATGTAAGGTGAATATCATCCATTGCACTCGACATAAAAATATAGCATTAAGGACAACACATTGCAAGTATAGAGAAGCAAGGTATAAGGTGAAAACAAGGTGCATTACCAAAGATCCAACTTGGATGAACCACCAACTAATAAGCACACTGAAATCCACCATTGGAACACACCATAGAACCTCCATTGCAGTGCTTGAGAACCACCTTATATGGATCAAGCCTCATAGCATAACCATTCAAAAGCGTTGAAGACAAGATATAAGAAGGCATTCATTGGCAATAAATAGACATGGAATAATAAAAATTGAGAAAGCCTTACATGCATGAGATTGGAGTACCACTTGCAATTTATAGCCAAGGTATCTTGTGCTATTTCACACATTCAAACAAGGTGCTCATACATTATTTTTAATGCATACATAAGAGTGCTAAAATAGGAGTAACGCTTAAGCATTGAAGATATATTTCAAAGGTTACAAGGTATATTCATAATTGCATACCATTCAAGGAGGAATTGAGCATTAGAGGTATCTAAATAATGCTCATCAAGATTATAACCATCACTAGTTACCTGAGTAACATATATACCACTTGTCCATAACATCAAGAAGGGAAAAATGACCTATTAAATTGGCCAAGTTGAAGACGAGCATAGAATAAGAAGAGAGAATTCAAGGCATGATTGAGATAGAATTCAAGGTACAATTGAGCAAGAATTAAAGGCACATAGTCAAGAATTATAAGAGGAGTTAAAGGTGCATTAAATACTGATATAAGAGACATCTAGAAAACTTATTGCCATCATTGTCATGCATCCATCATCGAGGAAACAACACCCACAATAAAGGAGACACAACATCATTTATCTCATGGATTCAACATTATAAATGTAAATTCTCACTTAGATTAAACTTGCTTTCATTAAGGAGTGATAAGGTTTATAACATAAGGTTGATTACATTTATCATTTATGTTGAAGATACAAGAAAAATCAACCTTATTAAATTTAAAAGCAAATCAAACAAGCTTATATCCTTAAATAGCATTTTAAATAACTTTAGTTGAAATAAAAGTATTTTTAATATTTGCAATAATATCATAGGATATATAAGGGTTTCTACTTGGAAAATCAAAACACTATTATATTGCAAATATTATTATTTCTAAATTTCCAAATTAGGGAGATATAAGGAGTACTACATCAAACTTAGTTTATTGGAATTTAGAAAATTAAACTATTGGATATTAAGGGTTAAATAAGGAAGTTCATTATTTGCTTAAAAGAGTTGGAGTTATTTACTTATACTTGTCTCATACTCATACTAAAGGGAAAAAATAATTTAACCATAGAGAAATTCATCAAATTACAAGTTCATAGTTCAATAGGGAGAAATAAGGTGAAATAGGAGTTGATTATTATCATTCCCAAAACATTACAAAATCAACTCAAAATGTGAATTATTACTTGCTAAGTGTTTTACCAAGATTAGAGTATATTTTAATCACTAGGGAGTTATAAGGTAGCCTACAAGGACCATCATGACAATAAAAAAATTCTTCCTTACGAAATTCCAACTACTTAAAGGTCCAAATTATGCATCATGGAAAAACAAAGTGATGGAAATTCTAGTAGTTGAAAAGCTTTGGGATATAGTCAAAGGGACAAAAATTAAACCTACTTCAGATGATAGTGAGATTCAAAATTTTGAATAAAATGAAGCAAAAGCATTAATTAATAAATTTTGTCATTACAGTTTAAATACAACCTTACATTAGTTCAGTAGGAACATCTGTAGAAGCATGGAAAACCTTAGATAAAATATTTGAAGGGAAGAATAAAGCCACTATCTTAAATATTCAAACTCAATTACATTCTCTAAAAGTAAATAATCATGAAAGTATAGAACTATTCCTAAGGAAGGCAACAAATATAGAAGATAACCTTCTTGCTTAAGCTACCTTGAGAGCACTTCCAAATAGCTACAAGCACTTACATCTTTACAAATCCTAATTAAAGATACATCTTTTGGTGATTTAGTTAATATTATTCAATAATATGAGGTCAAAAATACAACTAAATATGAAATGACTAACAATTCATGAGTTTCAAAAGATAATCCATAGGGAAATGTTACCTCATAATCAAAAGGATGAAGACCATGGAATACCAGATATTATCAAGTTTGCAAAAGAAAGGACATAGTACCAACTACTATAGATTCAATTCTAGAAATTAGTATCAAGGAAATCAGAAAAAATATGGAAGCCAACCAAATAGGATATTCCAATCAAGATAATATTAGAATCAATATAGTCCACATCAACAACAATTTCAGCCATCATATCCTTAAAACCAATATAATTATCCTCAATTGCAATATCAAGAAGGGAATAAAAAAGGACACTTAGTTCACAAAATCCAAGAAATTCAAGAACTGGAAGAACCTATAGAGGAATATGAAGATAAATATCTCTCAGCAAAGATAGCATTTTATGAAGACACTAACTACTTACTTGAATAGGATACAGACATGGAGCAGAATAAAGAGAGCAAATAAGGAGAGTACAAATTCCAAAACCAAGATAAATATCCATATTAAATACTAAAGTCTTCAATACCCAAATAATGTAATACAAATGGGTGTTAGAGTATATTACAATATTTGGTACATGTCAATGTACCACCTTGGGTACATAAATAGAGTAAGAGTTTACTTTAAAGTTAAGTAGTTACTTCTAGCAATGTAATAAATGCACAAGAGTCAATATGCAATTATGTAAATGTACAAAGATTCCACTTGTACATGAGTCAGAGGAAAAGTAGTTGAAGATTCATAGGTAGAGTACGGGCCAAGAAACTTATATTACTATATATAGGCATCATAGAGAGTGAAATGAGAGAAGTAGAGAATATAGAGAGTGCATAGTATATATTAGCAGTGGAGTACAATGTAGATCTTGAAAATAGTTTATGGAGTGTTCATGTCCTCCATTATATTGCATTGTATTATTTTTATGAGCTTTCATGAATGGTATATTTATGAGTTATCCCAAAATTTTATCTTATATTTTTCCTGCATATTATAGTGCCATTATCATATATTTATCATAATTTTCTTATTTTACATCTTGTGTTTGCATTTCTTTTGTTATATACCCAACAAAACCTAATAAAATATTAGAATAGAGAGTCTCTTTGTGAAAATAATAAAAGTGGATTACTAAAATATTGGGCTATGATTATAAAATTATCTATAGAAGAAGAAAGGACAATGTTGTGGTCAATGTTTTCTCATAGATTTGAACGTTATATGACACTTTGTATCTTATCCTTACCAAACCTATATTGGTTGCAAGAAGTTCAACAACAATGACAACATTATAAGTTCAATTGCTTATTTAAAAACTAACTATGAATTCGTCAACTAAGCCATGATATTCATAGGATGGATAATATTTATGTTATAAATGATAAACTATGTTTGCTATAAATTTGGATGCTCAAGACAAATTATTATAAGAACTATATGCATCACCATTCGTATGACATTCTAAGTTCTTAAAGATAAGTGAATGAACTAAAAGGAACACCTTTTGGATGGGGATGAAACAAGATATGAAAAGGTAAATAAAACGAACTTGTTAATGCTACAAAGAAGAAGAATTAAGACCCCAAGATACTACAACCATTACCAATTTCTACTATGGTATGGATAAATATTTCAATGGATTTTACTGGTAAACTATTGAAGTTAGAAGACAAATTGATTATTTTTGTAGTGGTGAATTATCTCTATAAGTATTCTTTTTTTCCACTGATCCATATTTACAAAGCCTCAACCATTGCCCAAACCTTCATTGAAAAAATATTCTACCTCTATGGAATCTTGAATTTCATTGCTTCTGACCATGACCCAACCTTCAATAGTTATTTTTGGAAGAAACACTTTAAGTTGCATAGAACTCAATTAAAAATGAGCTTGAAATACCATTGATAAATTGATAGCCAAATACAAATCATAAATAAATGCTTGGAGACTAACTTCCATTAATTTTCTTTAGAGCAATAGACTCATTGGGAAAAATGGTTACCTCTAGTCAAATTGAGGTACAACATCACTTATAATATTACCACAAATATGGAACCATATGAATTAGTCTAATACAACCACTATCACCTCTCAAATTCTATTTTTTAGACAATTTCAAGTTATAGACCATTAATTTTGGCCTCAAAAATAGGCAAAATCTACTTCAAAATATCAAATACAACATAGCACTGGCTCATAACTATACGCAGAAGGGAAAATCAACACCATTCAAAGTGTTAATTCACTGAAAGGGACATGAGTTTTTCTTCACATACAACCATCCAAACAAATATCCTTGAACCTAAAAAGTAGTCAAAAGTCAACACCCAAGTTCTATGGCCTCTACTGAGTATTATAGTTGAACGGTCTTATTGTGTATAAGTTAGACCCACCATCCTTCTCCAAGATACATCCTTTCTTCCTAGTAGCCTATTTGAAGAAAGTTAAACAACACATTCAAACATAGTAAACACTTCCTATACTAGATGATGACAGATCCATCATCTTTAAACCTAAGGTTATTTTGGAATGACCTTCATGCCAACTTTGCAACCACACTATTATAGAGGCTATGGTATAGTGGAAAGGATTTCAAACAAAAGATGTGGGAACCACTCAACCATATTAGTAATAGTTTCAACACCTTCAGCTTTAAGAATAAAGCTTTTGAATAGGGTAAGCATGTTAGGACCCTTACATCCTAACCTCTTTATTATTTTGACTATAATAGTCATAGTTGGTTGATTACCTTAGATACTTTTTTAGTATGTGTAGATGGCCCTTGAGTAGTAGGCTTAGGGTTAGTTATCTTGGATGGCTATTTTAATACATTTGGTTAATCAAAGAGAATTAGGGTTAAGGTTTGATTTACTATATGGGGCATTGTATGAAAGAGGATAGTCATCTAAAATAATTTTTTATGTTGGATGTTGCTTGAAAAGAGGACCCCCCCTTGAAGCATACCATAATACATTGTAATTAGTTTAGAAAATATGAACAAATATTCATTATTATTTTTAGTTTAGTAATTGTTTCCTCACATATTGAGTGTTTTTATTGTTGGCTAATTTGTTTGCATGTAGAACTATATTAATTGACTCTAATTATTAGGCATATTGACCATTATAACTTTCATCAATATTTTATTTTGCAATAATATTAATAGCTACACAAGATATTTAATGTACCTAGACACAACTATAGGTTGTGAGTATAACTAAAAGTAGTTTTGGTATGTATCTATAAATAAAATTCCAAGAATCCCTATAATTTTGACCAATATGAAATTATTTATAACCCCTTAATCTATAATGCGCTTTTTCAATGTTTTATTCCAAATTAGTAGTGAATCATAGAAGAAGGTGGTTTAAATTCCATACAAATTTTTGGATTATGCAATTTTACTCAATAATTTCATGCTCAAGCTACTTGTCCATCCCTTTTTGAATGAAATATAACATGATTTGCCTCTACTCTAGATATTTTTGTAATAACTCAAGGAACTACATATGGACATGAGTTTTATCCAGGTCATTTGTAATATTATACTTTGAGGTTGGTTCTAAAACAATAATACTTTGAACCACCTCAATCTCATTTTGGAAAGTCACTACTTTTGTTGCTTTAGTATTTTTGCCTATTTTTCTTGGCATTTGACCTAGTTTATATAGCCAAGTTTTTTGATTGGGCTAATTATAAATATTCTTCATTATATTTGAGAATTATTATCTCATACCCTAAAAATGCTACATAGTTTATCATTTTGGCTACCACAAATTGACTACTTGAACCTCCTTGATCTAAAGACTCCTCCCTTATCTTATCAATTATCAACAATCTAAGCTATATGGTTTATTTGCAAATTGCACAATCCACCTAATTTCTATCAAATTAAGATATGAGGATCTTAGATAATTTACTTGAGGAGTTTGGCCTAGGTTTGAATTGATTTCCTTGCCTTGTCTAAAATCAAGAACTTGTGGAGTGTTGTCTTTTTAGGAATATAACCTCATTGTTGAGGCTTTGAAAAATCATAAGAGAAGGTTCTTCCTTTAAAAGGTACCTTAATTTTTTTATTTTTTATTATTATTTACCATTCCACTTATTCCATTTTTTAAACTAGCACATATGGTTCTTAGTTAAATGAGGCTTGGCAAGAGGTGTAGTGAGCATTAAAAAATGTAAGATATGAAAATTTTGACTAGTTTCAAATATGCAAGTTAAAATATTGAAAGCTAAAATACTTTCCTCCAATCATTATTGATTAATTTCATGTATTATAATATTCATCAAATGTTAAGTAGTGCCATCATAGGAATCTTGTGATTCTAGATTTGATATGAGCTATTAAGAATTAATCATCTTTAATGCAACTTGGAAATGAGTCATTAATTTCCGTTTATATTTATATTCTTTCAAATAATAAGGTTGTTTGAAAATTAGAAGAAACTATTTTTAGGAGGTGTGTCATCAAATATTTTTTTATTTTTGGTGTTCTTACTAGTTTGAAACACTAGTTATATATGTGTATAATTCATAAAATTTAAATCCAATATTATTTTATTTCATCTCATTAATCCTTGTTCTTTGTATATTAGATGTAAAAATATTTTTTTTTGGTAAATTAAAGATTTATATTACTAAAGAAGGTTTTAAGGATCCTTAAAAGTTGATACAAAACCAGAAAAAATGGCTATCATATGAAGAAGGATGTACCAAGGATCCCCTATAGACCTTAGAACAACAAGAGCCACAACGAAGAACACAACCTCAGGTTTAAGGATACAGAAACACTAGATTAGAAAAAAAGGAGAGGGTGCAACCTCAGAATTAAGGATACAAAAAAAAAGGATGTAACCTAATATGTAAAAACCACAACCGTGGAAGGAAAAGTCTCCTCATACAAAAGCTGCAAAAACAGAAAAAGACCCACTACCAGAGGAGGACCAGGCTTCACACAGGGTAGTCTTAGGAGCAAAAACTATGGATAAGAGGATATTAATCCTCAGCTAAAGTCTTGTCCTTCTCCTTGGTGTCCTATTTATCAAAATCCTTGAGCTACTCATCCTTAGGCTCCTCCTTGACTACAATCTTCTCAGGTTCGGACCCGTCGTCAACCTGATTGCTTTGTCCTCCGAAGAACAACTTACGAAGACCTTCTTGGATGTCTATTATAGAGTTTATCATCGCGTTCATCATGGCAGTGGTCGAGGAGATGATAAAATATTTCAAATGCTTGGTCTTGTACTTGTCTTCATCCTCATCATTATTAATTTCAATAACATGGCATTTTGCTACCATGTTTTGAGGCCATATAGACTTCCTTGCAGGTTCTTCTGTGCTTTTGAAGATGATGCTTTTCTTAGCCCTCAATTCAATCATAGCCTCAATGGCTTTCCTCTTCGTTTCTACAAGGGTAAATTGAGTAGAGAACCCTATAGGCTTAGAAGGACTGGGAATATTAGGATTGGATTTGGGGTTGTTGGCCAAGACGTCATGGCTCTTATTATTCCTACAAGTAGTGATGGAGAAGTTCATGGAATTGAGAAATAAGAGGAGAATGTTGAGAGGGTTTATGTCCCAAAAATGGTTGACAAAGGCCAAATGGTAGGTTTTAAGGGGTTTTTCAAGATCGTTAACAATGATGAATTCCATAATGGGTTTCATCACGTCATCCCAAGGGGTACTTAGGTCTCTTCTAAAAATACCAGGGCTCTTGGCATTTTTTAGGATCTTCTCATTTTATTTGAACTCACTGAGTTCAAATTCCAAATTATTTTTATGCCTATGGATGGAACGACCTTTAGGGCTCTGGCCAGTGATGGAAGCCAAAAGGTGTCCTACCATGCATAGTAATAGAACCATTTTCCAAGGACTCTAGGAAGGCGAGTGTGATGTCAAGCTCATCTCTAGAAAACATGTGGAGAAAGGGGAAAAAGTGCCTATCCTTGAGAATATTATCCACAATGGGGTCATAGAAAAGAGAAATGAATTCAATTAAAGTGCTCGACATGGTGGAAGGGCAATGGAGGATGATGTGGAAATGGGCAAATGAGAAGGGGATGGGTGACAGGGACAACAGACTGTGCATGCAAATAAAAATAGGATGGAAAGTGGAGGAAAATTGGGGGGACCAATGGTAATTAAAAGGATAGAAACTTGGGGAATATGCCAGAGGGTGGGGGATGCCAATTTTAATCATCAACGAGCAATATGTGGAGATGTAAATGCAAGAATGGGGGTGAGGAATAGTTGGATGTGAGGAGGTCCTGATAGCTCGAAAGAGGACACACCATGAGGATAAAGGGTAGTTTTGGAAAAATACCCTTTACAAAGATAACATGGGAAATCAACCTAGTAAATCTGGAGGAAATACTTGTGCCTCCATGATTTCTCAGGATTGTGAAGTTTAGAACCCAATGTGCCAGGTTGTGATGACTGTTGATCTTGTTGATCTCACTCTCGTAGTACCATGTCCTCAGGCTGCATATGGTGGTAGTGAAAATTCCTTAGGCCTCAACAATGTGTTTGGAGTTGAGGTTAATTGGCCCAAAGGTGGTGAGTAATTGATACCACATCAAGTGCATTAAAATAATAAAGTGAAGGTCTCTAGAAAAACTATTTATTTTGAAATTTAGCATGATATTTTGGTACCTGCACATGTTTGACAAAAAATACCAAAAATTAAACCATTTGTTAGCGTACATTCCAATAATGAATGCCAATACAAATATGACATGCCGATGAAGGGTGACATGGATGGGCATCTGAAAATTCTAATGGCGGTGTCAATGGTTAAAAAAATGGATAGTTGATGGATGATGTATATGGAAACCTAGACCTTAATAGTCAAAAAGGTGTTAAGGGGGCCTCATTTGTGGTACATGAAGATCCCTGAGATTATATTAGTGTTGCCCATGAAAAAAAGTTTGGATTTCCTAAAGGATAGCATCCTGCTAAGGAAGACTCCTTTGAGGTTTCTCCTGGTCCACAATAGTTTGGATATCCTCAATAATGTCATCATTCCATGTTTGAAGGTTGAACATGTTAACTCCAATATTTGCTAACCTGTCGGTAGCCCTATTTGCTTCTCTATAAGCATATTGAAAAATGACTTCTTGCATGTCAAGGACCAAGGTCCTGGATTCTTTGATGTAGTATTTGAATCTCAAGGATGGGATGCAATTACTGTTCCTGAGATAATTTATGATGTTGAGGGAATCTCCTTCAACTATTATCTTGTTGGTAAAATTCCTTGCAAGGGAAAGTCCCCTCCACATACTTTTAGCTTCAGCAACATGATTTATCTTCTCACCCAATCCTTTGGCAAAAGCAAGGATGAATTCTCCTTGGTGGTTTCTGAGAATACCTCCAGCCCCTACTTTTCTTGGATTACCTTTAGCATCTCCATAACAATTAAGTTTGAACCATCCAAGCGATAGAGGAATCCAGTGAGAATCAACTTTGAGGTTGGTTGGGGGACAAACCTTCTCTAAGGATAGACAAAGATCCTTACCAAGATAAAATTCAGACCTGGAGGCCAGATTAGGGTAGGGGGAATGAGGGAGGTATTCTCCAAGGTGTTGGGCAGGGTTTTGGAAAAGATAAGCTTAGGGAGCTTAGGCCTTTGGGAAAAGACTCTGTTGTTTCTTTCAAGCTAGACTTGCTAGAGGAAGTGGTGGAGATAAATCTTCCAGAGTAATTTGAGGCAGGGGTCATGGAAGGGAAAGACCAATGGTTGAAGAGGTCACCTATGGAGCTAGGTTTGGCCCACTAGATATAGAAGGAATGGAATATGGATTCAAGGATGGATGAAGAAAAGGGACAATGGAGGAAAATGTGAGACGTGTATTTCCAGATATTAAGGCATAGATAGCATCTATTAAGTATGGTAATGCCTTTCTTGATAAGGTTGTCTATAGTAAGGATTTTCTCTTGAATAGCTAACCAAGTAAATAAAGAAACCTTTGGAATAAGAGACTTAACCTAGACTAGGTTAAAAGGCAACAGGGTATCCTCATCATCAAGGAGGAGAATATAGGCTGACTTAACAGAGAAATCTCCACTTTTTGAAGGCTCCCATATGTATTGATCTACGAAATTGTTTGAAGGAATGATGGTGGAATGAAGGAGGGAATTCAAGATAGCTTATTCATTAGGGAGAGTAGGGCACCTAATGGGATTCCAACTAGTGGTGCTATTCTAGGTATTAAGGAAATCATAGACTTTATACCCTATCCTAGAGTCAGTAAAGTATTTGAGTCTAGAAAAAATAGGGTCCTTGATTAGAGGATCTTGGGTGATCAATTTATCTTCCCAAAATTCAATTTTACTTCCATCTCTAAACTTGCACCTTATTCCTTTCTTGAGGAGAGACCTCATTCTTATGATGGAGTTCTAGAAATCCAAACCTCATCTAGGGGTGTCATCATTGAGGAAGTTCCCATTGTGGAGATATTTCATTTTTACAATGGAAGTCCACTAATTTTTATTGCCTGACACCAATCTCCACACTTGCTTTGTTATCAGATCTATATTGAGGTAATGTATTCTTCTGAGGCCAACACCCCCTTTGTCATTGGGTTTACAAACCTTGTTGCAAGCCACAAGTGGATCCTTTGTTTGTTCTCAGCTCTAGTCCATAATTTTTTTTTTGAATTTGCACTATTTTGAGGGAGACTGCTACATATTCTCAAAAAACAAAGAGAAATACATAGGGATACTTTTAAGAACAACTGCAGTTAAAGTGCATTTGGCTGCTTGAGATAGGAGATTACCTTTCCACCTTGTAAGTTTTTTTTGTATTCTCTCTGTCACGTTATTCCACATAGGAGTTGCAAGTTGGCCATAAAATAAAGGTAGTCCAAGGTAAGTTGCAGGGAGAATGACCACATAACATTCAAGAAGTTTGGCAATTTTAATGTCTTGGGGTAGGTGTATTTAAAAAATATAGTTTACTTTTGTATAAGTTGAATCTTTGCCCAACAACTGCTTCATAAAGCTTGAGAATATATTTAATCACCCATGCTTCAAAAACAGAAGCATTAGTAGACAATATGGTATCATCCATAAATTTTTGGTGCAAGACAGGAGTAGTATGAGATGAGGCTTTGATTCTTGATAGGAGGTCAGTTATGCAAGTAGCTTGAATGGTTCTTCCTAAGGATTTGACGATGATAATTAATAACATGGGTGGTATGGGGTCCCCTTGGCTAAGGCCTCTACTATTTTTGAAATAACCCACGGTGGATCCGTTAATGAGGACAAAGAATCAACGAGAGGATATGCAAGCTTTGATGAGGTCAACCCACTCAGGATGGAATCCAAACTTAAGCAATATGGATAAGAGAAATTTCCAATTAAATCTATAATAGACTTTATTCATGTCAATTTTGAGAACAAAGGTGGACTTTTTAGTCTTTGAAGCTGAATGCAAGGCTTCGTGGATGGAAATGACCCCATCAAGGATTGATATGCCTTGGAAAAAGCTTCCTTGGAAAGGATCAATGATTCCAGGCAAAATTATTTTCATTTTTTTAGCCATGAGCTTAGTGAGGATCTTGTAAACAATATTGCATAGGCTAATGGGTCTAAAATTAGCTAAGGATTTTGTGACAGGGTTTTTTGGAATGAGGGAAATAAAAGTGGAATTGTACCCTCGTGGGATTGTTTTGAAAGACTAAAATTCTCTAATGGTAAGGAAAACATCAGTACCAACAATGTCCTAGAAAGTTTTAAAAAAGTGGTCGGGGGGAAGGGAGGTAACCATCAGATCCCCAAGCTTTATCAGGATTCATGGAAAACAGGGCAGACTTAATTTGTTCATCCTGAAAAGGGGTAATTAAATAGGAATTGACATTATTTGAAATAAATTTGGGGATTTTGTGAAGCATGGAAGCCTAGGCCAAGGACAAACAAGACTTGTCATCCTCGAGAAGGTTTTTGAAATAAGAACTTGCTTCATTTTTTTTTTCCTATTTTTGAAGTGGAGGTACCATTGCTTTTAGTCAGTTCTTTGATGTGATTGTTGCTTCTGTTCCTTAGAGTAGACACATGAAAAAATTTAGTATTAGAATATCCTTATTTGAGCCAGATAGCTCTAGATTTTTACCATCAAAATATCTCTTCACAAGCAAGGATATTGTGGTACTCAGTAAGAATTTGTCTTTCTTCATCTCTGATTTGATCATCCAATGCCTTGTTTTGTATTTTTCTTTCAATGTGTTCAAGTATTTCTTTGAGAGATTGTTTGTTGGCAAAGAGGTTGCAAAAAAATTCTCTATTCCAAATTTTTAGGTCTTCCTTGAGAGTTTTAAGCTTCTGAGCTAGTTTGTAGGAAGGATGTCCTTGAAATTCTTGTTGCCAATACTGTGAAACTCTTTACCTTAGATTTGGGTGGTGTAACCACATAGCCTCAAATCTAAAGGGTCTTTTGTAAGGATTGGATTTTTCAATATCAAAAGTGAGAGGGTTATGGTTAGACCAATTTTAGAAAGAGGATGGAGACTAGCATCTCTAAACACTTGGACAAATTCCTAGGAAAGGAAAACTTTGTCTAGTTTGACTTGAATGTGTTGGATCCTAGCTCTTCTGTTGCTCCATGTGAATCTTGCCTTTTTGAGATTTATGTCCATTAAGTTGTTGTGATTGACAAAGTCAATAAATTCCTCCATGCTTCTTGCTGGGGTTTTAGACCCTCACTTTTTATCTGAGGAATAAAGGGGGGTGTTAAAGTCTGCTGCCACAATCCAAGGAATGTTTTGAAAGGAACATTTTATTCTGCTTAGGGTTTCCCACAATTGAGCTCTCCCATCAATGGTGTTAGGACCATAAAAATTAGTAAGGATGTAGGATAAGTTGTTATTGCAGTCATGAAATAGAACACTTAAGAGTATGTTTCTAGAGTGTAGTAAACACACTTAAACTTTTTGTTTATCCCATGGGCACATAAGGCCTTCAGAAGATCCTCTAGCATCATTGAAAACTACACCTGCTTTTTTCCAGATCACATTGGCATCTGTTGCAAAACTGTTAGCATTTAACTTAGTTTCTTGCATGATGAAAATTAAGGGTTTGATATCTCTCCTCATAGACTTAACAAGTCTTTGTTTAGCTGGCCCATTGAGGCCTCTCAAATTCCATGAGAGAATATTCATTTAAAATATTTGGGTGCTTTTCTACCTCCCCTACCTTGATGGTGAGGAGGTTTGGAACTTCTATTCTCCTCTCTGGGTTGAGAGGTGATGGTGGAAAAGAGGATTTTCTGAATTCCATTGGCAATGTCATCCGCTACGCCATTCTTCCATATTTCCTCTTTGGAAGGCCTTCATATTTTTTTGGCTAAAAAAATAATTGGAGGATTTGGTGGTGCTTCTAGTTTGTTTTAGGCTGAAATTATAAGGAATAATCTACTCCAAGACAAGACTAATAGCTTTGCTATTGAATTGACTTAAACGGGGAGATAACATTTCTTCCATGAGGTTATTATTATATTTTTCTAAACTTTCATCTTGAGGACTATGAGAAGGCCCAGACTTAGAAGGGGTATTGAAAAATCTTAGGTCAATGTTTAGATTAGGAGGAATATGGGTATCTTGAGAGATCTTGGTTGTTGCTTGAGGCTAAGTAGGAGAACCTTTCCTCTCTTCATGAAGAGGAGAGTTGGAAAGGGGAATATGTAAATTCTAAGGATTTGGATTTGGGGTATCAATATTCAAACCAATTTGAGTAAGGTTAGGAGTACCTTTTTGAGTTTCCTCAGAAGAAGGGTTTAAAATAGAGGATATCAAAGTATTTCCTTCTAGAATATTATCAGACTCATTTAAGATATTAAATCTATTGGAAGTTGCAAAAGGTGAACTTACTTGATGTGGGTTTGAATTTAGCATTTCCTTGCCTTTTAGCGATGGTGGCCCTCCTTGAGGTTTTGGTGATGGCTTTTCCCTATCTAACTTTGATGCTACCATTAATTTTATGTTTTAAGGAAGCCACTAAAATGTGGGTTTCTACTACCTCTGTGTTGGTTAGCAGGGACCCCTTGGGAATGAGAGGCACCTTTGTCCTACCTCTGATATTTTTCCATGGTAGCCTTTGCTTTGGGGTTAGTACACTGAGATCTAAGTTTCCCTTGGGTGTGACACTCCATATAGAAGGCTGGTTTGTTTTCATACTCCAGAGGTTTCTTTTTGTAGTAGAACTTATGAATAAGGTTGACATAGATTGGGATTTCTAATGCTAATTTAGCATTGACACAGATCCTAGCGATATTTATGCGCTTGTGAGCTTGGGTAACAGGATCAATGGCAAGCAGATCCCCTATAACATTGGCAATGATGAGGAGAATATCATCATGCCATATGTGGAAGGGGATATTAGGAATGCGCACCCATATAGGGGCGTAGTTAATTTCTTGAGTATCAGGATCAAATTCCAAGTCCCATTTCCAAAGGAACAAGATTTTGTATCCTAAAAATTGGGGTCCCCCAGTGAGGATGTGATTGGTATCTTCATCATTGCTCAATATAGTGGTAAAAAAACCTTTGGAAAGAGCCACAAACTCCAAGTGTCCCAGGGTCTTCCATTTGGTGACAACCCATCTATGGATGGTCTCCATATCAGGTCTTCCTCCAACAAAATTTCCAACAAGAGCATATCATTCCATAGAAAGATAGTTGTTGGTGATATTATCAGGTTTGCATATGTTCTATCCTTTAGGAGTAATAGTGGAAGTAGGAAGCTTGTGAGGACATCTTCCTTCATTGGAAAGAATGTTAGCATAGGATGTTGTCTTGGTAGTATCATCAATGGGTCCCTTAGATAAAGAAGGAGGGGGCCTAGTTTTGGGAGGCTCATATCCCCATATCATAGGATATTCATAGGATTTGGCCATATTTGGACATCCATCAACTATATCACCATTGTCCTCATTACTACCATCCTGGTCCTTGCTATCGTCTTGTGCTCCTAACTCATTGACATCCTTACATACACCGTCTTGTGCCCTTCCCTCACTGCTATCCTTACCTACACCAAAGGTTTCAAAACTAGGTTTCCCACCTTTGCCATCCTTTGCCTTCATCATAAAAACCATAATTACTCATAAGAACCCATCCTCATTTTTTACCAAATTTGGGAAGTGACTAGGATCCTCCATTAACTACTACTTGTATGCAACTTATTGCTAACCATATATCATACAATTAATAAATAAACAACTCTTATCCCATGGATTGTATGCATATTGAGTAATGTTACAGTATAAGTCCTACCTCTATATTCTTAGTTTGTAGGAAGTATAAATATCTTGGATATAGAAAACATGAGCTTCTTACTTATACATCCAAGTGTCTTGATATCCTCCACAATTCTTGTAGACCCTTTAATACAAAAACTTATAATTTGTTCAAATTTGTGTTAAGTACCTCTTGCTCTACAAGACTAATGAACATAAAAATCACACCTATGATCCCACATCCATAGCCTTGGAAAAGGGGAGGTTTAAATTCCCTTAACCTTTATATTCAATCCAGTTTCCTACTAACCTATGCTAATCTAACAATAATAAGTGCAAAAGATAAAAATTAGTAAGGTAAGGGTGCAAGTTATAATTGTAAATCCAAAAAATAAAATATGACCAAAGGCCATAGTGAGGCTAGTGTGTGACTAGTTGTACCATTAAGAGAAAAAACTTGAATTCATTCATTCAACATGTTATATAGTGGGAAATAAGACTTAAAAACAACAGAGATGGAAGTGCAACGAACACTATCCATACATGCATTGATAAGTCCAATGGATGAGACACTATCAAAGCATAAATGCCATGCATAGTTTTCCATCCATGAAAAAGAAAATAATAACAATTAAGGAGTGTAGCTCTAGTCTTTCTCAAAATGGTTAAAACATGTTTATAATAATCCCAATGCTCATATATATAGTAAGATATTAGCCCTTGTTCTTATATGAGTAAAACAAATTATTATTTACACTTATCAATATAAGACAAAATGCCATTTATAGGCCATTACTTTTTAGTCACTACCTCCTAATTCAATAAATTATTGGTTTGTCAAATGATCATAAGTTTTGTTTGTTGATAGATCACCAGATTCTATACTTAAAATTTTGCTGGAAATTTTTACACAATCTCCAATTCACACCACTACTTATGAGGTTTCAAAAATCCTTCTCCTTTGCTATCCAATGGCTAGTTCCTAGTAGGAAGTTGAAATTAGTAGTAAAGAAACAGGGCACCAAGATCAATTGGTGAGAGACTATAGATGATGTCTTATTTTTGGGTATAAAATCTACAAGTTAGGATCAACTCATAACAAAATTGTAATAATTTGGGTCATCTATATTCAACTTCGGTATAGTAGATTTTTAAAGTGCCTACTAGTCAACACTAGAAGTTAGATCTATATTGTCTAGCATATCACCATCTAGGACCTACTCCTTATATTTACCCCTTTGAGAGGTTCTCCCCTTGATCTACTATACTCTTTAACATGTTCAATAGGGTCTCTAAATTAGTAATATTGTTTAAAATATTAGGCATAATACTATCTCCTATTCTAAACTATTACCTCTAATAATTGAGTTGAATCCATGATTCTTATATATCTCATTGATTCAACTCTATATTTATTTAATGTCAAAAACCATTTTAGCTTGGGTATAGGTTTTCTAATTCCATGATTTGGTGCTATCTATCCTTCTAGATCATTATTTTATTTCTACAATGCCATAGTTTCCTATTACAGCTACAACTTTAAAAATCTATAAATAACATTACATATGTATCATGTAAAAATACCTCATTTCTAGAATCATCGCCTCTTTACTACTCAATGTAACTCATTTTTTCTAGAATAATTTAAACAAACTTTAGGAGTCAAAGGTGAATCTTTCTCTATTTTTTAAGTAGTGTCTGCTTCTACACTTCCATCTTCAAAGAGAAATAATTCTATACAAGAGGGTCCCCATGGTATTTCTCCAAATATTTCCAACCTACCTTTCTCCAAAATAAAATTATGTATTTCATATTTTGACCTAGTTTATTCCTATATTGCATTGTATCTAGTATAAATTCTAGTTCTACTATAAGTACCTCATGTTCTAGTTGTGGACTTGCCCCTATTACTTCTGTGGGATCCTCTTTCTCTAAAAAGAAACTTTATGCCTTATATTCTAGAAAGCTAACTATTTCATCTTTATGTATTAATTCTTAAGGATTGCACATGACAACATCTCTAGCAAGGATATGACATATTACAAATGCTTCAAGTGTTACATATATTTGAGTTTCATATGGATTCTAATAATTTGGTCCCCTTTTGGAACTTCCTTTTTGAAGAAGTAGAATACCTTTAAAAAATGATAATCATATATTAATTCTTTAGATCTTGCAAACATCTTTTTCTCTTCATATTCTAGCTCAATTCCTCTTTCAATTGCCTTTGTGTCCAATTTTTCATATAATAGAAGCATCAATGCCTCTTTTTTTGGTTATAAACTTGCCTTTAACACCTTCATAGGCACCACATATTCAAATGGTAAACCAAATACCATGTTTTGTGACTCAATTCATTCTCCTATTATAGAAATTTCTCTTTGTTGGGGAAAACTAAACACCTCATATCCTTCTATGGCCTCCAACTCATCATCTAAGAAAATATGACATGATTTATAATTGTTTTCAATATTTGATATTTTATCTTTAGATTCCTTATTTTTAATTTCAATTATTTACTAAAAATGTGGAAAATGTATCCCTTTATGATAGGATTGAGGGTCTCTTAAAAAATAATTGATATATCAAGAATATCTCTTATCATCTTAAGTCCCCTCTCTAGTTGAAGGAGGTGTGCTTCCTAGTGAATAGATAGAGAATTCTCTAGAGGAGTTGTTAATTTCCTAAAGTGAGAATTGTTCTCCTCTATAATTTAGATAAGGAAGTAACATATTCTTATATTAGATGCTCTAAACCTTTCATAGGCTTTTATCACATTGATTTGAGGTGTAGTCACCTAATTTACCATTGATTGGCTTATCATGAGTTGATTAACTATTGGTTGACTAACAACAATGGCCTATTTTGCTATGACATGTTGAATTTCCACTTGATTCATTATCTAGGCCTTTTGGAGGGCCATAACATAATTTTTTGGATCATGACCCATATTATGGGTGAAGCACCATAATTTTTCACTCACATTTCTTATGTTATTGTGCACTTGATTAGTCACTTGTATGTTTTCCTATTAGAGTATCTACAAATTTTTATCTTGAGTTAATAACCTTATAATATTCTTTCTATTTTCAATTCCCAAGGGATTATTTATAGGGTGATATTTACCTAGGATGAAGAGTTGGTAGGACATGTCATTGAGTTACTAGGCATTAAGGCTCCTAATTTGTTAATTGCACATTTTATTATAGATGAATTTGCCAAATTTTCCTATTTAAACTCACAATATCATATTACTATACTAAAAATATCCATAATATACAAATTTAACCCTTTCTAAACATCAACATCAAGAGTCAATATGTTTTGTTGCCAGGTTATAGGCCACTAAGTCACTTGTTTGTATTGCATTTGTGATCCAAATTGTCCTAGACCATATGATATTTTGTACATAAGTTCTCTTATCGAAGCATATACTATTTTTTGAGAATATTTAATTAGTTATTTATTTTGTACTTGTAACAACCATCTATTATTGTGAAATATTACATTAATTTTTGGTTTTGATACACCTACCATAGCCCAAAATTTTTTATTGTCTAATAATATTACATGACCAACTATGGATTTGGTTAACTTTGAGTGATAATTAAATTATGTAGAAACTATTGTGGACCTTGGGGAAGTTGTAGATACTATGATAATCAAGAATTTGGAACCCATGGCATATTCTAAATCATTTAAGGATTCCCCCTTAGTTAAGCCACTATGACAATGCTCAAAATTTGAATGTTTCAAAGATAGGGATGAAGCTAATACAATTCCATTTTTAATTAAAAAAGAGCCTTATTAAAAAACAATGATTAATTGGAAAGTCAACACATCACCAAATTTTAACCTGTGTCAAAATTCTCTTTTCAAACCACTACGATCACACCCATGTCAACATGGCCTCATTAATGTGGAAAAATGCTTGTATTGCTTGTGGATCATACCCATATCAATGAATCATAAGTAGTAAGTCTTGGAATTTTTTATGAATTATTCTACCATCCACCACTTTAGTAAGCATGACAACATAAAAATGCTAACAAATCACTAGAAAATTCAATGAGTAATTGGAATTCCATTGAATTGTTGGAAGGGGGAATTAATAGATTAGTAGATTTATATGGGGATGGATGAAATTTATTTTTATCAAAAATAAAATTAGTGAGTTACTAGATTGGTCAGTGAACCAACCAAAATTTGACTTGGGAAAACTAAGAAACTCTTTGGAGGGATGTGACATAAGGTTGAAATATCCTTATTTCATAGGATTGAAAGTTGAGTTGGTAAATTGATAAGACAAGGACTTAAATGAATGTTGATATGGAACAATGTATAGGGGGTCACTCATGATGTCAATAAATAACAAGGAAATAACTTGCAAAATGTTTGAATTTTTAAAAAAATTTATACATTGGACCATGAATTGATGGATTTTGAACACAATGATGGATTTTTAATATTGGTTGTTATTTGAACCAATCTTCTAGGTTTTATTTTCAATAGAATCACCATTTGGGTCTTAGGGTGTAAAACAATCAGATCTAGGCTAATGAAGCATAAATTTGCTAAGATATTTCTAGGTTTTGTTGGTTTTAAGATGTTCAAAAAACCATTTTGTGGATTTAGCAAAATTTATATTTGGGTTGGAATAGATCTAAGAATTAAGTATGAAGGTATTTTGGGATAGGTTCCACTAGATATGTGAAAAACTAACAATTTATTAGTGAGACTAACTAATATAGAAAATGTGCCTATGATCTTGCATCCACAACCTTGGAAAAGATAGGTTTAAGTCCCCTTGACATCTAAATTTGGTTAAGATCCATACTAACCTATACTAATCTAACTATAATGAGTGTATAAGATAAAAATTAGTAACATATAGGTGCAAAGGATTAAAGCAAATCCAAAAAATAAATTATAATTGAAGGCAGTAGCGAGGACTAATAGGCAAGTGAGAAGGTCATGCTACATGTGATCCAATGAAAAAGAGGACTTATAGGAAAGTGATAAGGTCATGCTACATATATTCATCCATGTATCAAGAGGTCTAATGGAATTAGGTATAGTTGAAGCATAAATGCCATGCATAGCTTCCCATTAATGAAAACATATAGAGTTACAATCAAAGAGTGTATCTTTGGTATTGATCAAAATGGGCAAACTATGTTTATAATGATGTTAATTATTTTACTTTTAACAATGGATTAACCTTTGTTTTCATACAATTAAAACCAATTAACGCTTACAATAATTACTATAAGACAAAATATCACTCTCATTTAGTTGTTGCCTCACAATTTGACAAATCATTGGTTTGTTAATGGATGGCATCTTTCAGAAAAATTAAACTTTGTCAATGGATCACTAGTCAAGTTGATAATTTAGGGGTTTTTTGGATGATGTCATGCTAATTATAGAATTAAATATGATAATTTAAGGGTTTGTTGATGAGTCACCAATTCCCATAGCCATTTTTTGGAAAATTTTCCAAATTTTCCAATTCACACCATTGCTTCTAGGGCTACAAAAATTCTTCTCTTATCATCCATTGGCTAATTCTTGTATGAATTTGAATGTAGTAGAGAAGCTCCTATAATACCATAATAATGGAGTGTTAGGAACCTTCTAATAAAAATAAACTCATTTACATAAATATTGCAGTTAAAATAGAATTTCATGAAAGAAAAATATATTGCAATAAAAAATGTAAATGCAAAACTAAAGCAATCTCACAAAACAACACAAAATCATGGCCCTCTTCAAGGAGGAAACATACTTACATACTTTAATCAATTTGCAAAAATACACATTCATTCATGACCCCATGTCTTTTAAAAATACACTTCATACAACCCTAACCTAATGATCAAGAGGTGGCTTACATGCAAAGTGCCACTTGAGCTAGAATCTTCTACCAAACATCGGTTACATTCTTGATAATGATTACATGAAATGATCCCACTTGTCTAGGAACCTTACTTTCCACATACTATTACAAAGCATTAGAAAATAACATTATAAATGGATATCCACGTTGGAATGGGAGTCATTACATAATCATATAAGAATTACAAAAACAGTGTTAGGATGCGGTCCTAACATGCCCTTCTCCTTCAAAAAACTTTGTCCTCAAATTTTTAGATAAGGAAACTGGTATTGTAGCTATTGGAACGATCCCAAGTGGCATCTTATAGTTTTAGTCCATTACATTGAACAATAACCTTAGTGATGACATGGTTTCAAAGAGTGCATGATATACAATCCAATAGTTATTTTGGATCAAGCAAGATAGAACCTTTTCATTTAGTTTGGGTAAAGTAGATTAAACCTATACTTGATTACCCATAATATTCTTGAGAGAGGATACATGAAATATAGGATGGATCTTTTATGTATATGGGAGGTCCAATTTGTAGTTCATTGCACCAATTCGTTGTCTTGGTAGGGATCATAGTATTTGGCAACTAGTTTTTGGAACCTATGAAGCTAGAGTGAGGATTATTTATATGGCTACAAGTGGAGAAAAAACTTATATCCTACTTCAAATATACTCTTAGAATGATATTGATCAACTTGTTGGTGCATATGGTTATGGGTCAATTCTAGATTTATCTTCAATTGATAGAGGACTGCAACATGTTGGCTAAGTGTAGTGTCAGCAATATGGACCTTGGAGCTACTTGGAATGCAAGAGGAAGGTGTTGATGGAGGTTAGACTTAAAATTTTTCAAAATGGGTAACCTTGGTTGCAATGTGATAGGAAGTGTATTACCATATTTCATCCAAGGGAAGCCACTTCATCCACTATGTAGGATGATCAGAGGTAAAGAAATGAAGGTAGGTCTCTAAGAATTTGTTTATAATATTTGTTTGACCATCTATTTGTAGATGTTAGGTTGAGCTCATTTTAAGCTAATTTCCCTACAAATTAAAAAATTATTTCCAAAAATGACTAGTGAAGGTAGGGTATGCCATGAAGGAAAAAATAGAATCTAAAATTTTTTTGGCTATTGAGGCTGTGTAGGGATGGGAGAGGGAACAAAATAAGCATACTTCATGAGATGATCCACTACCACCAAAATAACCAATTTGTATCTTGAATTAGGTAACCCTTTAATAAGGTCCATTAAAATATCTATCCATACTTGTTCTGGAATGGGCAAGGGTTTAAGAGTTCCTAGGGAATGCACCATTTTTCCTTTCATCTATTGCCATATGTCACGATTTGCCACAAAAGTTTGAATATCCTTCTTCATTCCTTTTAGAAGAAAGTATACCTAATACTTTCATAAGTCTTGAGAACCCAAAATGTCCTATAAATGGTGAAGCATACATTTTATTTAATATGAATTATCGTAGTTGAGATGTGTGGGGAATAACAAGGCATTGAAGATATCTCAAATCTTGTCCATATCAAGTGTATCCTCAATATGAGGTAGGCTCTGTTTGAATTGTGGCTTTACAATATTGATTCCTTGAGCACATCCTCTATGAGAGAATTAATCCATTGAGGTATGGGTGAAGATAAGACACATAACATACTATGAGCTTCAAATTGGTGAGAGAGTGCATCCACCATAATGTTATCCTTACATTTTTATTATGTAATCTCATAATCATAGCCCATGAGTTTAGAGACCCACTATTATTGTTTGGGGATGGTGACCCATTGCTCCAGGAAGTACTTGAGACTTTTGTGGTATGTTTTTATGGAAAATTAACACCTAATGAGATAGGGTTTTTAGTGATTAAACACATGTAGAATGGCAAGGATATCCTTTGAATAAGTTGATTTGGCCCATATTTTAATCTAAAAGTGCTTTACTACTGAATTCCAATGGTCTTCCCTCTTGAATCAACATGGCTCCAATGCCATTGCCCAAAGCATCACTTTCAATTACAAAAGGTTTGGAGAAATCAAGCAATACTAAGACTAGAGTTGTTCTCATAGCGCTTTAGGTCAAAGAAAGCCTGCTCGACTGGGCTTGTCCAAGTAAAATAATTCTTTTTAACATGTACATTAAAGGATCATTCATTTTTCCATAGTTGCAAATAAATTTGTGGTAACACCCTATGATTCCCAAAAATCCACGAATACCCTTAAGAGTGAGAGGCTTCGACCAATCTTCAACAACTTGAATCTTCTTAGGGTTAACTTTAATTGCATATTTGGTGATAATGTATCCTAAATAATATACTTTGGTAAAATTAAAAGAACACTTAGACCTTATAGCATAAAGCTATTACTGATCCAAAAGATGTAGAATTTGATCGACATGGATGATGTGCTCCTCCCAAGAGCGACTATAAACTAAAATATCATAAAAAAACTAAAATGAATTTGTGAAAAAATAGGAAAAATATGTTGTTCATGAGGTTATGAAATTTTGAGGGTGCATTTGTTAAGCAAAATGACATAACAAAGAATTCATAATGGGCCTCATGAGTATAAAATGCTATTTTGGAAATATCCTCCTCCTTGAGCCATATCTGGTGGTAATCTGAATGAAGATCTGATTTTGAGAAAAAATAGCATCATGCAACTCATACATTAATTCATATGCCACTAGGATATGAAATGTATCCTTAATGGTGAGATTATTAAGCTCATAAAATATATACACAATTACCAGGATCCATATTTCTTTTGAACCAATAGGATTGGAGAAGAATAAGGACTATTACTAGGCAAAATGACTATGGATTTTAATAATTCTTGTAATAATTTATCTATTATTGACTTAATTTCATAGGGGTACTAGTAATATATAATGCTAGGTGGCACACCACTAGGTACCAATGGGATTGCATGATCATGGGGGTATTAGGGTGGTAATTCTATTGGTTCCATAAAAAACACATTATGTTTAGTCATAACAGGTTTCAAATATTTTGGGAGTTTATCCTCTACTAAAGTGGGTAGTTGTATTACAAAAATATGAGTGATTACCCCATGGGAGTTTTTTTTAACAATTTATCCATATGATTTGGACTGATAATTTGGGAAGATCCTGCTTATGAACCATGAAGAGTGTAGGACCTACCATTATTTGAAAACTACATCCATAACTCTATAAAGTTCCAAGTGATGGTTCCCAAAGTACCTAACCATTGATATCCTAGAACAATATCACATCCTCCTAGTTGAAGAGAAAACATATCCATTTTGAGTTCATAATCCCCTATCTTGAACTTAACATTGTGATATTTACCTTTACAAGAAAACTTTCCACAATTTGCCATCATAAACTCAAAGGAGTTGCATGTATGTATGTAACAATTGGCTTGCTTGGTTACTAAGGGATCAATAAATTTGTGTGTACTTCTTGAATCAATAAAGATTGTAAGACATTAGCCTTTGAAAAACCTACTACTTTAATTATCTAGAGGAATAGTAATTCCTGCAAGAGCATGGATAGAAATATTTTGTTGTGGTTCTTCTTTTGTTTCATCCTAATTTTGAGGTGGTTCCTTGGATATTTTTACTTCATCATCAATTTTTTCACTATTTAGGGACTCTACATCCAACAAAAATAGCTTCTTTTGGATGCATTTATGCCTTGGTGAATATTTTTCAGCACAATTATAACATAAACCTTGTGTGCATTGGGCATGAATCTCGTTTGTATTCAAGCGCTTGTAGGGGGTAGATTTATTTCCAAAATTGGGTGTGAACTTGGAAGAAAATGTGGGTTTGGCTTGTGGAAATTTAGGTGACCTCCTTTGAGCCAAAAAAAATTCTTTAGGCAATCATGCCAAGCCTATGGCTTGCATAATATATTTTGGTTTGAACATATTGACCTTAGCCTTGATATCATGTTTCATGACATTTATGAAAAAAATATAAGAAAAACCTTCATTAAACCCCTTGGTCTTGTTGGCCAATTTCTCAAATTGAGTTTCATAGTTTCAAACTATAGAGGTTTTTTTTTTAGTTTGGTAAATGCTATTGCAAAGTCCTCATAGTCACTAGGGCCAAAACAAGTGAGTAATTATGACTGAAAAGCATCCCAATAAGGATAAGGAGTTGTGTTTTATAAATATTGATACTACTATAAGGTTTTAGATTCAAATTTGAAAGATGCCATAGTGACCCACAAATATTTAGGGACATTATGAATTTTGAAGAACAGATTTGATCGACATAACCACCCATCAATATCCTTTTCATTGAACTTAGGAAAGTCTAATTTAGGAATCTTGAATGGATTATTTGCGTCAAAAATAGAATGATAGCCTTCCTTTTATTTATAAATATCTTTCTCTCTATTGGAGGTACTACCACCTGGTTGGTTATTATGACGATGCTCAAACAACTTTGGACCATCCTTAAATTTCTCCTCAACCTCTAAAATAATTTCTTCCATATTAGCTTTGGACCCCATTTGTTCACTTCTCAAAAGTGTTACTTATTCCTTCATCACTTTAAAATCACTAAGGGTACTAATGGTGGTATGCATTTCTTGCAAAAATATGTTTTGTTCTATATCCTTTTGGTGTCTTGTAGTTTTGCTAGCCATTTTGGTATGATTTGAACCACTTCCACTAACTTACTAAAAATAGAAGTGTTGCTTTAGGAGTTGTTATATTCAGTAAGGATCCAAAAAAAGGGTTTCGATGCTATATATAAATATTATCAGCATGAAAATATGATCATAATGGACTAGACCCACCCCAAAAAAATTGCATGGAGGCTATATACCAAATTGATCAGGTTGACAACATGGTTGTAATGATCTATATATTACAATACTATTTTTGGAAACCCTAGAATTTTTTTAGGGGAAGTGTTGTCTTCAAGTGTTTTCAATTTTTCTCCTAGAGGCTTAGTTCACTCAAAAATTAGTTTCTTGTTGGAAAATCCCTTATGATAATGTCTCTGCACTATCATTTACTAAAATTGTTCTATCACTGATACTATCTTTAAACTGTTAATTACTAACATTGTTCTATCACTAACATTATGCTATCCTATACTGACGACTATTTGGTCTGACTCTATCATTGAGAATTTCATATTTGCTATGAATTTTAACTATCATAGGAAAATATTACTAACACTAAAAAATTGCAACTCTATCCTGACTATGACTATCTCAGACTAATTTTATACCTGATTGTTACCGACACTGGTAAACTTTATCCTGACTATGACTAATGTTCAACAAGGTGCAACAACAATATTGTCATTGTTGTCAAAACAGTCGGATAGATCGGTTGATGCAGTGGACAGGAGTTGAGAGGTTATTAAGAGTATGTACAGTGATGTTAAATTCTTATGAGGATGTTTTTTATGTTTGGGTGAAGTTGTTACAGGTTGTTTGTGCAAATTTGCAAAAGTTGAAAAAATCGTCAGAAAGTTGTCAAAGCAGCAAAATAGTCAAAAAGTTGCAAAAGTCACCATGAGCACAGTTGGACAGGATGGATCAATTTGGAACATGCCAGCATTTCAATAAACAGTCCATAACATCATTGGATATTTCAACACAGTGTTTGTATTGATCGGTCATGTTTCCGGTATCTTAGTAGATGATTTGGCAAGTGGTTGTACAGGCTGAAAAAGTGCAAGTTTTGTTAGAAGCGCTGCGAACAAACCGTAAGGATTTATGTAGTAAAATTTTAACTTGAGGTGGTCGTTATCTTAAAGAACATGTGTTACAAATTTCAATGAAAATGGAGAAACGATACGAATTTTACAAGTGCTGCAAGACTGTCACAAAAACGCTTTTTTTGGAAAAAGTGTGTCAGTAGCAGTTTTTGTGGAAGTGGTACAGGTGAACCGTAATGAGTTAGGTAATGAGTTTTGGTTTGGACATAGTCAGTGTTGCAAAGATTCTACATTTCAAATTTTAGAGAAAACCAAGTTACGAGGTGAGAGTTATGATTTTTACAAAAATGTTACAGGTCTCTTTTATGTCAATTTGTGCCACTTGTGCAAAATCCTTTAGTTGGCCGTTTCGACCTTGAAGAGTTGCCAGAGTTTCAATTTCAGTGTTGTTACACCCTCAAGGCATAAAATAGATCATCTTTTATTTTTGGTTTGAGTTTTCACGTGGCTCCGCAGTATGAGAACGAGTAATGTGTCAATTCTTTGCATGTGACGTGTTTGACGAAATGCCTTCTCAATATAAACAAAAAGGGAGTTATATTATTTTAAGAAGTTTCATTAAATAAAAAAAAATCTTTGGAGAAAGTGAAAAGTAAAAGGAATGCAAGTGTGTGCATTTAAGTGAGAAGTGTTTTATTGAAGAGTGTGATTTTATTTCGTGAAGAGAGAAGAGTGTGTGGAGAAAAATAAAGAGTGAAAATCCGTGTTTTTGGGAAAAAGGTGAAAAATGTCACTTTAGTATTTTGGATATAACTTTCTCATACGATATCATTTTTAGCTAAAATTGTGAGAGGAGGTCATAGACAGAGTTCTGCACAATACCCTGAAAGCGTTTAGCAATTGACATAACGAGCTAAGAAAACGGTCAATTTTTTTGTGAGTAGAGAAGATTCATATATGTCATTTTATTATCAATATCAAAATCAAGTGGGTGCTTGGTAGAGGGGTTGGTGCTCCTTTATGTTGGTGCAGATAAATCAGGGGTTGGTGCTCCTTTCTGTTGGTGTAGATAAATCAAGGGTTGGTGCAGATAAATCAGGGGTTGGTGCTCCTTCCAGTGGGTGTTGGTAAATTGATTGTAAAGTTGGTGCTTTGCAAAGGCTGGATTTAGATGAGAGTCCAAACAGTCATTTTGAGGATGTAGCCAAATCGATGAACCTTGATACATATTATGTTGTGTGATGTTCTCTTGTTATACTTGCCTTATTTGGTTTTATGTTTTCATTGTTTCGACTTTAAGAGTTGAAGATTTAAGTTTTAAAGAGCTACACTGATTCACCCCCCCTCTCAGTGTCATTGTGATACTAACAATTGGTATCAGAGTGAGGTTCCTGAACAAGCTTAACCAGTTAGGGTGATCTTGGAAGTGACACAATGGCAAGTGGTGAAGGCTTCTCATCAAACAAAGTGCCATTGTTATATGGAACTAATTACGCATTTTGGAGACTTAGGATGTAGACATATCTTTGTGCTTTGGGATACGACATTTAGAATTCAGTAGATAGTGGATACACAATACCCACCACTTCTCCAACCGATGTTGTCGGTAAGAAACTGTTTGAGAATGACTCAAAAGCAAAGAATGCTATCATGTGTGGATTAGTGGACAGTGAACTGGTAAAGATTATGAGTTGTAAAATGAAAAAAGAAATATGGGACAAACTGAGGAGCATTCATGAAGGAGATGTTAAGATCAAGGAGGCCAAGTTACAAACACATCGAGCTCAGTTCGAAGTATTAAATATGAATGACGATGAGAACATAGAGGCATATATGTTGAGAGTTAATGAATTCATTAATGCGATTAGAGGACTCGGTGAGGAAATCAAAGATTCTGTCATCGTGAAAAAGGTATTAAGATGTCTTTCCCAAATTTTTGATTCTAAAGTTTCAGTTGTAGGAGAAGCTAAAGATCTAAATTATTTTAGTATGGATGAGATGCATGGTTCTTTGACTGCATATGAGATGAGAATAGAAAAATCTAAACCCATATACAGAGAAGCTGCTTTTAAAGACCACAAAAATATAAAAGCAAAACAAGAATTCGAGGAAGAAGAGACATCAGATGAAATGGAAGCAAACTTTGTTTGAAAACTAAAAAGGGGAAAAGGAAAATACAGAGGAAAGTTACCGTTTAAATGTTTCAACTGTGGAGGCATTGGGAATTTTGCAATTAAATGTCCACTTAATGAGAAGAACAAAAGTGATGAAGGATCGCACCAAGAAAGAAGTGACTGGAAGAAAAAAGCAAATTTCAAAAAAGGCAACTTCAAGAAGAAAAGTTTCATCTCTAAGAATGTCAGTTCATCAGAAGACAGCTCTGGTGAGGATTCTAAAAATGAAATAGGTGAAGCTCTTTTCATGGCACTCAAAGAAGAAAAAACAAAAAAAGAACAGGAATGTGATGTAGAAGTAAATTTTGAAGAGGGACTAATTGCAGCTCTGGATGAATTGAAGATAGAAAGAAAAAAGAATAAGAAAATTTCAAGAAAGCTTGAGGATGCAAATGAAATCATAACTAGTTTGAAAGTACAGATAGAATAATCCAAAAAAATATCTGAAGATCTCAAAGTGCAAATAACCATGAAAATAGATTATTGCAGCAAGCTAGAAGAAGATATTGTTGGTTTAAGGATGCAGATAAAAGAGATGAATTGTAAAATTATTTGTTATCACAAATGTGAAGAAAGTTCTATGAAGATGGATAAGTCATAAATAACCAAAAGACTACAGGTATCAAATTTGGTTTGGGTTTTGACGAAGGAGAATCATCAAATGAATCAAATGCCATAAATGAAGAATCCATAAAGAATGAAGATAAGAAATAGGTTGATCAAGAAAAAATGACTCATGCAAAAGAAAGCAATAATGCAAGGCACGAAAGAAGAATTGACAATGATGGATTCATCAATGTCACACATCAAAGAAGAAGAAGATTTATGGATCCTATGACAACATGGCAAAGACCATCACCCAGGTTCAATCATCTCTTTTCTGGTTACTGTTTTAAATGCAATGGTTATGGACATAAGATTTTAGATTGCAAGTATAATGTAAGACCAAGGAATTTTACCAAGTAGAAATGTTTTTTCACCTTTGATGGATTATGCAGTAGAATGTTATAACTGTCATAATTTTGGGCACATTGCAAGAAATTGTCGAAGTACATTTGCATAAAATCAATTTCATGGAAGAAAATTTCAATCAAATGGAATGAGACAAAATAGAAAATTTCTCGAAAAACATGCACAAGCTACTGAAAAAGAAAAGTCAAAACAAGAGCCCAAAACTGTAATCAAACCAGAGTGGAAAGAAAAAGAGTGACCTAAGGAAGAAATGGAATCATTGATCGTACAAACAACATTTAAAGCACAGAATAAATCTGCACCATGGATACTTGATAGTGGATGCTCCATTCATATGATAGGTGACAAACAAAAATTTGAGAAGTTATAGCAATATGAAAGTGGTTCAGTAAAATTTGGAAATAATGATGGAGCTAAGATAGTTGGCAAAGGTTCAATTAAGATCGGTGATGGAAAAATCAAGACAAAAGAAGTCTTGTTTGTGGTTGGTCTGTAGCATAACTTGTTGAGCGCAAGTCAGATTTGTGATAGAGGTCATGAAGTGATTTTTAATAAGTAGGGTTGTGAAGTCAAAAAAATAAATAGTGGAAAGTTGATAGCAACTGGATTGAGGATATCTGGCAACCTATACACTCTCTCAGAGACTTCAGAAGGAGCTTGCTTGATTGGACAGGAAGAAGAAAATTGGTTGTGGCACAAGAGGCTCGGTCATATCAATTTTGACAATCTAGTAAAAATCAGCTCAAAAAAGGTAGTGAGAGATATTCCCACAATTGGCAAACCATCAAATAGCATTTGTGCTTCATGCCAAAAGGGGAAGCAAACTAGATTCTCATTTAAAACAAAATAGTACTACACAAGAAAACCTTTGGAACTAGTACATACTGATTTATGTGGACCCATGAGAATGCAAAGCATAAATGGTGACAAATATTTTATGTTGTGTATAGATGACTATTCCAGGATGACATGGGTACTATTTTTGAAGCATAAATCAGAAGCTTTTGAGATGTTCAAGGTTTTCAAAAACCAAGTTGAGAATCAAATAGGAAAATGGATTAAATTTTTAATATCAGATAGATGAGGAGAGTTCATTTTAGAGGATTTTATAGAGTACTGTGAAAAATATGGTATTAGGAGACAATTTTCAGCAGCCATGACACCTCAACAGAATGGTTTGGTAGAAAGAAAGAATAGGACAGTGCAAGAAATGGTATGGACTATGTTGACTAAGAGCAAAGTAGCAGACAAATTTTGGAAAGAGGCAGTCCATACTGCGGTATACATCCAAAATAGGTGCATGTTGAGGACGCATGAAAGCAAAAATCCTTATGAGTTGTGGTTCGGTAAAAATGCAATAGCAAGATACTTTAAAGTTTTTGGCAGCAAGTGTTACATAAAAATAACTAAAGAAAACCTTGGTAAGTTTGAAAATAGAGCAGATGAAGGTATTTTTCTTGGCTATTCGTCAAAAAGCAAAGCTTACAAATGCTACAACAAGAGGCTAAGGAAATTTTTTATAGTGCCAATGTTAAATTTGATGAAGGTAGGGAACGAATAATTAGCTATGAAGAGAACTACCAAATTTATGAAGAGGTTATTTAAGGAGATGAGGAAAAGGAAATGGAAAAGAAATAAAAAATTGACTCAGATGATTCAAACAGTGATTCAGAAGTGGAAGAAAATAAAAAATTCAAAACAGACAGCTGGCAGAAAGATCATCCTAGAGAGAAAATAATTGGAGACCCCATAGTTGGTGTTCAGAAAAGAAGAAGAGTAGTAAGTAACTACTCTCTATTATCTAGCATTGAGCCCAAAAAATTTGCTGACGTAAGCAAAGATGAAAGTTGGATGAAGGCAATAAATGAAGAATTAGATTAGATAGAGAAAAACAAAACTTGGGAGTTAGTACCAAGACCTGCAAATAAAAATATAATCGATACTAAATGGGTCTTTCGAAACAAATTGAATGAAGACGGACAGGTAGTTAGGAATAAAGCAAGATTGGTATGTAAAGGCTATGCACAAGTTGAAGGTATTGAATTTGAGGAAACCTTTACACTTGTGGCTAGACTAGAGGCAATTAGAATGTTTCTAGCTTTAGTAGTTTACAAGAATTTCAAAGTTTATCAAATGGATGTGAAATCAGCATTTTTGAATGGGAAACTTGAAGAAGAGGTTTATATTGAGCAGCCAGATGGTTTCCAACTTGGTGATGATACCAACTTGGTTTGCAAGTTGAAGAAAACATTATATGGCTTCAAACAGGCACCCCGAGAATGGTATGCAAGGCTAGACAACTATCTTACTCAACAAGGGTTCAAGAAAGGTATGGCAGATAGTAATTTGTATGTCAAAATAGAACATGGACATCTTATTGTTCTTGTTGTATACGTAGATGATATCATATTTGGCAGCAGCAAAGATGAGTCGTGTAAATATTTAACAAATAAGATGCAAAAAGAATTTGAAATGTCAATGATTGGTGAACTTTAGTATTTCCTCGGGTTGCAAGTTAATCAAAATGAGAAGGGCATATTTATTTCTCAAATTAAATATTGAAAGATATACTAAAAAATTTCACAATAGAGGATTGTAAGCCAGTTAACACTCCCATGATGACAAGTTGTAAGTTGAGCAAGGATGACAAATCTCCACATGTTGATCAAACCATGTACATATCTATGATTGGGAGCTTACTATACTTGACAGCTACTAGACCAGATATTTTGGAGGCAGTATGCATGGTAGCATGATTTCAGGCTAGTCCCAAGGAGACTCATGTGACAACAGTGAAGAGGATTCTTCAGTACCTCAAGGGTACTATGGAGCATAGGTTATGGTATCCGAAAGGTAAGGACTTCACCCTTATTACATATTCAGATGCAGATTGGGTAGGATGTGTAGATGAAAAAAAGATTACTAGTGGAGGTGCATTCTATCTTGGAGATAGGTTGGTCACGTGGTACAGTAAGAAACAAGAGTCAGTCTCCTTATCCACAGCAGAGGCAAAATATATTACAGTGACAACGTGTTGTACGCAGGTATTATGGATGAAAAAAACCTTGAAAGATCTTGGTATTAACTTCAGTGAGCCAATTTTAGTTAAGTGTGATAACACCAGTGCCATTAATATCTCAAATAATTCGATTATGCATTCTCAAACAAAACATATTGCTATCCGGTATCACTTTTTGAAGGAGAAAGTTGCGAAAGGTGAGGTTAAGTTGAATTTTGTTCCAACAATAGAGCAATTAGAGGATATCTTCACAAAAACATTGCCCAAGGAATTCTTTGAGTACCTTCGTAATAAATTGGGAGTGGTCACACTTCCCAAGAATTGACTAGCTATCGGGACCACATTCTCAAGGGGAGCATTTGTGTATTTGTTTATCTTTTTGCTCATGTTTGTGATTTTTGTGAAGTGTAATAATTTTTGCCTGAGAATATTGTGCATGGACTTAGGGGGAGTTTGAAACAGCCCTTTGGTATTGTTGTCAAAGGGGGAGAAGAGTTACAGGAAATTGCATGTGTGTTGCCAACAATTCCAAAGGGGGAGATTGTTGAGCAAGGTGAAGCGACAGTATTGTCATTGTTGTCAACACAGTTAGATAGATCGGTTAATGCAGTGGACAGGAGTTTAGAGGTTATTCATAGTATGTACAGTGATGTTAAATGTTTATGAGGATGTTTTTGATGTTTGGATGAAGTTGTTACAGGTTGTTTCTGCAAATTTGCAAAAGTTGAAAAAATCGTCAGAAAGTTGTCAAAGCAGCAAAATAGTCAAAAAGTTGCAAAAGTCGCCACAGGAACAGTTGGATAGGATGGATCAGTTTGGAACATGCCAGCATGTCAAGAAATAGTACAGAACATCATTGGAGATGTCAACACAGTGTTTGGATTGATCGGTGGTGTTTCCGGTATCTTAGCAGATGATTTGGCAAGTGGTTGTACAGGCTGAAAAAGTGCAGGTTTTGTTAGAAGCGTTACGAACAAACCGTAAGGATTTATGTAGAAAAAATTTAACTGGAGGTGGTCATTATCTTCAATAACATATGTTCCAATTTTCAATGAAAATTGAGAAATGAGGAAAATTTTAAAAGCGTGGCAAGACTGTAACAAAAATACTCTTTTTGGAAAAAGTGTGTCAGTAGCAGTTTTTGTGGAAGTGGTACAGGCGAACCATAAAGAGTTAGGAAATGAGTTTTTTTTTGGACATAGTCAGTGTTGCAAATATTATACGTTTCAAATTTGAGAGAAAACCGAGTCACGAGGTGATAGTTATGATTTTTACAAAAACGTTACAAGTCTCTTTTATGTCAATTTGTGCCACTTGTGCAAAATCCTTTAGTTGGTCGTTTCGACCTTGAAGAGTCGCCATAGTTTCAGTTTCAGTGTTGTTACACCCTCAAGGCATCAAATAAATCATCTTTTATTTTTGGTTTGAGTTGTCACGTGGCTCCACAGTATGAGAACAAGTAAGGTGTTAATTCTTTGCATGTGACGTGTTTGACGAAATGCCTTCTCAATATAAAAAAAAGGGAGTTATATTATTTTAAGAAGTTTCATTAAATAAAAAATATATTTGGAGAAATTGAAAAGTAAAAGGAATGCAAGTGTGTGCATTTAAGTGAGAAGTGTTTTATTGAAGAGTGTGATTTTATTTCGTGAAGAGAGAAGAGTGTGTGGAGAAAAATAAAGAGTGAAAATCCGTGTTTTTGGGAAAAAGGTGAAAAATGTCACTTTAGTATTTTGGGCATAACTTTCTCATACGATATCATTTTTGACTAAAATTTTTAGAGGGGGTCATAGACATAATTATGCACAATACCCAGAAAGCGTTTAGCAATTGACTAAACGAGCTAAGATAACAGTCAATTTGTATGTGAGTAGAGAAGATTCATATATGTCATTTTATTATCAATATCAAAATCAAGTGGGTTCTTGGTAGATGGGTTGGTGCTCCTTTCTATTGGTGTAGATAAATCAGGGGTTGGTGCTCCTTTCTGTTGGTGCAGATAAATCAAGGGTTTGTGCTCCTTTCTATTGGTGCAGATAAATCAGGGGTTGGTGGTCCTTCCAGTGGGTGCTGGTAAATTGATTGTAAATTTGGTGCTTTGCAAAGGCTGGATTTGGATGGAAGTCCAAACAATCATTTTGAGGATGTAGCCAAATCGGTGAACCTCGGTACATCTTGTGTTGTGTGATGTTCTCTTGTTATACTTACTTTATTTGGTTTTATGTTTTCATTGTTTCGGCTTTAAGAGTTGAAGATTTATGTTTTAAAGAGCTACACTGATTCACCTCCCCTCTCAGTGTCATTGTGAGACTAACAACTAAGTGTGATTGTTATTTTCCTCTCCAAATTTATTTATTTGTTTTATGCGATAACTTTATGAAAAGGAAGTCTACTTTATATACTCAATTTTTGTGGTAGATTGTTGGTTGTAAATTTAACATTTAATAGAACAAAAAGTTTTGTGTAGGTTTAACTTTAAATAGAATAGGGTATTCTAAGCTAAGGTATATGTACTGCCCATAGTCCCTTTGTTATACTGCTGTGACGAATGATAGTGCTCAGGCCAATATTTCCACTACTAAAGGAGGATTCCACTACTCATGAAGGATTCTATGTATACCCTTGAGCACACTACCTTCCTCTCTAATAGTATGGGAGGGTGATCTTTTTGGATGTTTTGTCTAGTGTACTATGGATAATAAAAGTCAAAACTCTTCTTAGGGCTAAAGGTTTATCCTAATCCTGGGTGATATCTTGATATACTTGAAGATACATGGGAGCTAAATTCTATAGATGAGTGTTGTTTAAGGCCTAGGTATTGGAATCTGATTGCCCCTCATTTCACCAGACACTTTACAAGCAATCTAGCTTAGCTAATAACAACAAATTTTTGATATTTTAAAACTTCAACACATGGTTTCTAACCTAATAAACTAATGCAAAAAAAATTTGTCTTTTGTAATAAGAAAATAAGAAAAAAATAGAAAACACGAGAAATTATACCTAAAATTCAAAATGGAAGGGCAAGAAATATTGCAGTCATAGTGGAACTTAGTCTTGGAAAGTGCTATGATACCACTTGTTAGGAACCTTCTAATTAAAGTAAACTCTTTCACATAAATATTGTAATTAAAACAAAATTTTATGAAAAATAGCATACTACAACACAAAATGTAAATATAGAATTAAATAAATATCACAAAACAACACATAATTATAGGCCTCTTTGAGGGGACAACCTCATTCAATACTTTTATTAATTTGCAAAATGATACATTCATTCATGGGCCCATGTCTTTTAAAGATACACTTCATGCAACCCTAACCTAATTCTCAAGCATTGGCTTATACACAAAGTGTCACTTGAGTTAGAATCTTCTACCAAACATCAATTACATTCTTGATAATGATTACATGAAGTGGCTACACTTGTTCGAGGTGTCTCACTTGCCACATACCATTACAAAGTATTAAAAAATAACATTATAAAGGGCTCCCCACATTGGAAGGGGGGTCATTACATAATCATATGCGAATTACAAATATAGTGTTAGGATGGGATCCTAACATGGAGGATTTTATTATTGCAACTTCACATGTTTATATTGTTAAGCTTAGGCACTATGAATTCTAGAAAAAGCACCATGTAGAATCAGAATGCTATTTCACTTTGTATTTAAATTTTGGAGTGCACCACTCCAAACATAATCTTATAACATAATCCAACTATATTTTATAACATTAAAGTTTTAATCCTATGTTTACAAAATTTACAATAAGTCTTGGACATTAGAATTTTGAACATAGTATTTATGTTTTCTCCTAGTCACTTTTGTTGAAATCCAATGTGGTCACCCAAGTATGTCACCACAATCTTAATGTCAATGATTTTTTTTTTTTTAAATTATAAGCTATATGTGACTTCTATTGGGGTCACTCTCATCAACATACCAAAATGTTACAATTTTTGTCATATTAATTAAATTATATCCAACTAGCCCTTTTATCAAATATATTCTTCATTTTCTTCAAAGTGTTATGTTTATGCAATCAATTGCTTGAAATTACTTTCATTAAGAGATAAAATCTCACTTGGCCAATTTCCTTCTAAAAATTGAGTTTTACCAAAATGAAAATCAATATGCCTATTAGCTAAATTATATACTACTCAATTTTCCTTCTTTATAAGTATGCCCACATTTTCAATAGATTACCTCCAATAATAGTTGATGAACATCAACCATAATAATTCTTATCTAATCCTACATCCATTTTTGTTGACAATATTAAAGAAAATTTGTGAATCCCCCTCAATTGTGATAGATTTCCATGTTTCTTTAATTGTAATTTTAATTTCAATAAGAAGTGTCCTAGCCTCTCCATAGTTATTAGTTGAACTTCCATATTATTCTAAGTGAGAAAATTTTTACCTTTATTATTTCAAAAAACACTACCTTCAACAACATTTTTTGGATTTTCTTTGGAAGCACCATTGCAATTAATCTTGATAAAACTCAATCTTTGGATATTTCTATTTTCCAAATCAAAGCAAATTATTTGTTTTAATACCATTATTGTAGATCACTGTTGGCATTTTTGCCACTCTAAAATTAGATTTAAAATTTTTCCCAAGTGTGCAATGATTTTTGATCAATGAAATCCATTTTCGGGTAACGCTTTGAGCGAAATATCATTTTCAAGCAAAAGATTCAGTTTTAGGCAGGTGATAGTTTATTTTCTGGTGAAATTTCATTTTGAACGAACTTCATTTTTGGCAGCAACAGTCTATTTCGAGCTTCACCTTGGTGAAAGCCCTTTTCAGGTAAAAGTCATGGCAAAAGACCATTTCAGGAAAAAGTCAATGTGAAAGCCCATTTTGGATGAAAGTTGAGGTGAAAACCCTTTTTAGACGAAAGTTGTGGTGAAAGCCCTTTTTAGCCCATGCCTTGGCGAAAGCATTTTTTGAAGATATGCTTTGGTGAAGGTCCATTTTAGGCCTTGCCTTAGTGAAATTACTTTATACCATTTCCTCGAGGCAAAAGTCATTTTTGATGGGGCTTTGAGCGAAGATCATTTTGGGAGGAATTTCAAGTCTGATAAATTCAATTTTTGGGCAAAGAAGTTAATGTTTTCAGAATTATTGCTGACAAAAACCAAATTCAATAGATAACCAAAGGATTACCAATATTATATGTTGTCCATTTCTCAATATGCTTCGCTCTTGACTCTAATGTGATCCTCCTAATTTTGAGGCACTTTCCACTGTGGTAAATGCTCATTTTCGAGGCACCGTCATGAAGATAAAAATTTTGCCAATGATTCTGGATAAGTCTCAATATGCCATCTACTAAAATTCCTTATTGCTTCCTAATGTACCCCCAGATTGGTTCGTTGCTATTGTCAAGGATAAAATTACTATCGACCAATATTTGACTTGCCATCATTTTTTTTAATGATCATTAAATTTTGGAGGTGAAATCCTTTATAAATACTAGGAAACTTGATGTAAAAAAAAAGAGGATGGACATTTTCTTGTGAAACTCTCGAAGTTTAACATTTGCTTTGATTCAAGGACTATTTGTCTTTGAGTTCATGATCATTTTATGTTTATACTTTCTACTATGCATTTCTATTAGATTTATATCATCATTGGTGAATTAAATTCTGAGTCTAGATTAAAATTTTCAATGGGGAATGGATGTTGGAATGCTATTGGAAGTCATGCTTTATAATATGATCTAAGTTTAGTTTCTATTCTATCCTTCTATTGAAAGTTGTTATTTTAAAATGGGTTGTTAATATTGTTGTTAATTCATCCTCGCATTATCTCTTCGACTTACAACTATATTTCCCTTCCTTTCTATTAATTTATTTCCCTGATATTTATACTCATTTTTAGAGTAGCAAGGAAACCAACCCTCTTTGGATATTGGCCTGAAGGACATTTCTTTCCTTCAGTATTTCAATGTTGGTCGGGTCTAGGGTGCATACATACATTTTAACTTAGGGTAGACTCTTCACCAATAATTTTTAGCACGTCCGATGGGACATGAAAGGTCCACCTTAAGTAGTATTAATATTTGATGTTCATATTTTGTTTTTTTATTAGAACATATGGAAACTCAATTTTACCCAGAAGCCTTCGAATGTGAATTTGGAAAAATCTTTAATTCATGATCACAAGATCAAAGTATAGAAATTTAAAAAATCTTGTTGATTTTTTTGAGCTTGACACCCAAGTCTTGGGAGAGCATCCTAGATTAATCACTCCAACTATCCCATAAATTGTAACATCTTCACAGGTATCTAGTGTGTTTCCCATTCCTTCAAGTCCCTCTAGCACTACCACTAGATTTCCTCCCTGAGCAAATTATCTAATCCAAATGGCTCAAAATCCACCACGATAGTTTCTAGCATGGAATTATTCTATATATTTGAATCTAAAAGCTCAAAAAATGATCTTGACAGTAGCATTAAAGGATTTTCCTACTTACAATGGTATGGGAAAAACAACTTATGAGTATGTTCAAGATGTGGTTTCTTTAGCAACTATTCATAGCATCAGAGACGAAGATGTCATGGTTAGATTACTCAATATCTCTTTCAGAGGGAAGATGCTTTTTTGGTACCGGTCCTTATCACCTACCACTATTACCACATGGGACCAGTTGGTTGAGTTAATGATAAAAGGCTTCAATAAACAAGTGGATCCTTTTTCTCTATTGCATCAACTCATTAATATTTAGTAGCATCCATAAGAGGAAATCATTGAATTCAATGTTAGGTTTGCTAAAAATTGATAGAGACTCTCTGATGGTCTCCAAACAACTGCAAAAAAATTGCATTTTATTATATCTAGGCCTTTAATTATGACATTAGCATGGCCATCCTTCAGTCCAATGTTGATACATTTTTGACCTTGTACTCCTAAGTGCAAAATGCTAAAGCTAATTTGATTTCTATTTGTAATATCTTGCTAAAAAATATGATGTCGATCTTTCCTAATCTTCCATAGCATTTATATCCCAATGCATCTTCTCAGTCTTTACCAACATCTCCCATGTATCCATTTTCTTCATAGAATCCTAGTTCCTCTCAAA